>JABKBD010000019.1:0-188477 GCA_014182385.1 Eucalyptus viminalis | reverse complement strand
TCGGTCCAGGATTGACCCTAGACCGATGCTCACCCCTAGAAAACACCCCATGCATGTGGTTGTTACTTAATTGGATTTTCAATAGTTTTTTACCATTGACCTCTTATTGTGGTGTAGAAAAACTTTCTTAGAATTTATGTAGTTGCCTTATAGTTTGGTAACATGAGTACTCAAGGCTAGCCAATTTCGAAAGGAAATTCGAAAGCAGACTTTATTCCTCTTCTATATCTTACATCTATATTATTTTTGCCCTGGTGGATCTCTCTCTCATTTAATAAAAGTCTTGAATTTTGGATTACTAATTGGTGGATCTCGGATGTATGAATAGGGGTATTCCCAAAACTCACAAAGAAAAAAGGAAGTGAGACAAAAGAAGAATCTTAGACAAAAAGAGAAGTAACTTAGACACCCTCGACTAGACGAAATTGTTCAAGCTCTTGAGACCATAGGTGGATTGATGGAACAATAGGCTCAACAACAAGTAGCTAATGGTATGGTTGTAACAAATGGAAATGGTAATGGTGAGTGCCCGATGCATGGCTTAGCCGAATAGTTTTTGAAGCTACAACCCACAAGGTTTATCGGGATAGGAGATCTCAAGGAAGCTACATCCTGACTCGATGAACTTGAAAAGATTTTCGCATTCCTAAATTGTTTCGACAAAAACAAGGTGACCTTAGCAGCTTATCAACTACAGGGCAACACCGATCACTGGTGGAAGGCCACCAAAGGAAGAATATTCCCTAAAGTTGTTGTGATAACTCTGGATGCCTTTGTCAAGGCATTCAATGGAAAGTGCATTTCCGAATGTGCTTAGGATCAAAAGATGGAGGAGTTCCCACGACTTTGGCAAAACAACATGACGGTTGACCAACACAAAACTGTCATGCCCCGAATCCCAAGCGCGCGAACATCCCACTCTGGTCAACACAAATGCGATGTTCCAAGGACGTGTTGCCGCATTTTATTACGCATGCGGAAACGAATCAAATCCCTTAACAATAAAAACTTTGGAATAAAAAGCAAGCAATCAATCACAACCAAAACACTTCTTCTTATAGATACAAAGGTTTATATACAGTACTGGTCTATCTACAAAATAGACCGGCTCAACAAAAAGGAACTGTCCCATGACAAGCTAGTCAGACATGTTCGCCGATCCTTCGGTCTTCACCTCCTTTTTACTTCATGGCTTTGAGTCCTCCACGACCGCCATCTAAGGGCCTAAAAATGTAGAACCCATGACGAGGTGAGACATTGTCTCAACAAGTTCACCCCTAAACTCCCATTAGGAAGAAAATACATGTGACATCTCGATTTTACAATTCTGATTTCAATTGAATAAGTCGAGCATTTCATCTTCGCGTCTATAGCTCTCTTCTCTAAGTTGGCCACTCACGAGATAACTAGTCTATTAGGTGAAGCCATTATGGAATCTAAACGCAATAGACTTGAGAATTCGACTAGGAATCGACTACTCGACCGTGCTAATCCACAAGGGTCATTGCGGCACAGATCAATTATAGACCGGAGATAGGTCAACTCAGCAAAGGCATGTGATTAAGTGTGGGTGATTCCACCTAATTTCACAAATCTTGTCGATCAGCACTAGACCGATTTTTCTGTCGTTTTGGTACCCTGTGTCCATATTTGAAACCTTGATATTTCTACGACAATTGAGGGTCGTCAATATGTCGAAGATGCACTTTGTGGCTTGAAAATAATCAACCACAGGTTAATTGCATTGAAAATTCCTAAAAGCTACCCGGTAGATAAGGACGCAATAAAGTCGCGCTAGATTGAAATTAACCATGAAATTAAACCCGAATTGAGAAATTTAAGGTTTTATTATGTCACAATTCATTTTAGGAACGTCAACTCATCCTCAAAAGATTTTTCAGAAACCCAAGACATTTTGGGAAAAGGTCAAGGTAGGGCCGTTTTCGATTAGAAGTTGCAGAAGACCATTTTTGATTGTGAATTTGGGATGCCGATGGGTTATATTGGTGAAGAAAAATATTAATTTGACTTAGGACTCGCTGATTGAATTTTCAGAGACCATATTGATTTGTTTCAAGAAGGATTGAAGTCCAAATTGTGCCTTTTCCTTGCAAAATTCGTAGCACCCCATTGGACCCAACCTTTGGACCTCTTAAAGCTTTTAGAAGAGTGTAAAATGGTCTAGAAATTATGGGTGGAGGACAGCTAGGTGGTGGGCCATGTTTGTGGGGCCAAAGAGAGAGAGAGAGAGAGAGAGAGAGAGAGAGAGAGAGGGGGGAGAGAACCAGTTCCTCCTTCTCCCATTTCTCTTCCGTGGAAGCTTCTCTTCATCTCCTTCATTGCTGTTTTGTCACCCCTCAACCAGCAGAGGAATCATCGGAGCAGCAACAATTGCCGGAGCCAGATCTGTCGCTCACGCATGCCGTTGTTCACCCTGCTTGCCCTCCGCCTTGCTCTCTTTCCCCCTGCTAGCGTCGACCTCCTCTTCTTCTTCTTTGTGTTGTTCGAGACCCACGATGAAACCATGGAAGCAAAGCAGCAGCTAGTAGTGCCGCTCATCTCTGTCCAGTCGTCCCCTGACCCCGCTTGGACCGTTGTCGCCCCCTAGCCGTCTCTTCTCGCCAATTATCCTTCATCCGCACATCTCGGCCTCCCTCTCGCCTAGCTCGCCATTCCAGCAAGCTGTCCAGCTCGTCCCAGCCGCTGTGGACCACCGTCGGAGCTCCCTCCGCTGTCATACCCTCCTCTTAGCCCTTGCCACCTTTGCTCGCCCCAACTGAACTCGGATTCGCCCCTTTCTCGACCTCAACCAGCAGTGGACAGCAAGCTGGAAAATGGGTATCGCAGTGAAGGTTTGGCCCGTTTTGGATGGCTTCCCGACCCCGGAAGCTAGGCCCGCCTTGGAGTCTATCGAACCTCGTGTTGTCCTCGTCGTTTTGAGCCGTTCGGCTCATTAATTGGGTGAGTTTATCCTCTAATCCTCGCTTAGTAAGTTAATTATGCTTAAGGGGTGTTTAGATTAGTCTAATTAGGTTTATGCGGTTAAATTAGATTATTTCAATGTAAATTAGATTAGTTGTATAATTAGTTTAATGGATGTTTAATTAGGGCTAATTGTATTTTTATATTAGTGTAATCTAGTTTAAGCGCTAATTAATTATTTTCAATTATTTATTTATTTAGAATTTTAAAATGTTATTTTATTAAATTATATTATTATAATATAATATTTAATTATTTAATTTTCGGATTTAAATTTAATTATTTAATAATTTCGAAAATTTTGCCGAGATGGCCTGGTCATTAGAATTTCATGCGACGCAAAGCGGTGCGGTCGGTTGTGCTAATTGTCTATTTAATTTGAGGAATTGAGTGATTGGTGATTTTGGTTAATTATTCCAAAGTGTGGAATTGAGTGATATTGATGAAGTTGTGGTATTTAACTTGAAAATACCCGGTGTTGGCTTTTAGCACTGTAATTGGTTTGTATGACTAGTTTGAACCGTTGGATGCTATTGGATTGTATATCCGGTTCTATGGTTTAAATATATGTATAGCTTTGGCGAGCATTAGTTTAAATATATGTAGAGCTTTGGCGAGCAATTGGTTTATATATGTATCAGCTTGTGTGAGCATCAATATCAGCTTGTGTGAGCATCATTGTCAGCTTGTGTGAGCATCAATATCAGCTTGTGTGAGCATCATTGTCAGCTTGTGTGAGCATCAATATCAGCTTGTGTTAGCATCATTGTTAGCTTGTGTGAGCATTATATGCCAACTTGTGAGAGCAATGATCGTTTATCAACTTGTGAGAGCAACGATCCATTTATCAGCTTGTGTGAGCTATCATCTATGTATCCACTTGTGATAGCAATGATCCATTTATCAGCTTGTGTGAGCTATCATCTATGTATCAACTTGTGTGAGTTACCATATATATATATATATATATATATATATATATATATATCAGCTTGTAAGAGCATTGCATCCATTTTAGCTTGTGTGAGCTGTGATTGTATTGATGGATGAATAGATGGTATGGTTTAATAGATAGTATGAATTGATAAATGTCTGGATCGTATGATATCAATTGGATTGATTGAATTGATAGACCAATCGGTGTGTCGGTAGTTTCAGCTTGTGCAAACATTGTTTGAATATGAATTGTACTGACATGCAGGAAAGGACTGAGGCGAGGTAAGTCCTCTGTCCTCTTTGTGTGGCTAGAACGCTCTAAGGTGTATTTTCTTCCTAATTGAGTCTTAGAGGGTAGGACTCGCTGAGACATTGTCTCACCCCATCGTGGACTCAATATTTCCAGGTCCTTAGATGGCAGTCATGGAAGACTCGAAGCCTTGGATATTTGTGGAGGTGGAGACCGAAGAATCGGTGAACGTGTCTGACTAGTTGGTCAAAGGAGAGTTCCCTTTTTGTTGAGCTTGTCTATTTTGTAGGCAATCTTGTGTTGTATGTAAACCTATGTGTTTATAGAAAGTTTGTTTGGTTGTGATTTATTACCCGCTTTTCTATCCCAAGTTAAATGTTCTTAGGGGATTTGTTTCGCTTCCGCATGTGCAATAAAATGAATGAGTCGGCGACGTGTCCTGGGAAGTCGCATATTTCTACCGATCACAGAGGGATGTGCGCGCACTAGGAGGATTAGGGCGTGACATCCCCATTTAAGTGGTATCAGAGCGGGTCTATGTTTGGAGTGATAAGGTGCGATGGTTTATGGGATAGTTAGTAGGAATGACTTTTATTTCATGCTGGTGCATGTGACTGATAGTTGTTTGGTAAATTGTTTGGCATGGATCACTCAAATTCTAATCTGGGATTGGAATTGGGAAACAGGTTTCTATAAAGATCCTGTAGTTGAGTGATCAAGAGCAGAGGACTCCTAGAGAGAACCTTTAGACCAGTCACTCAAGGTAGTATGCCGACCAGGGTCGATACCCAAGGTGGTCATGATGGAGCACCAGCTCAGACCAGCTCGAGGGTAAGAGTACCGCTGCAAGTTGGTACTAGTGTAGCAGCACTGAGCGATCCTAGGTTTGATGGATCGTTCTGGTGCTAGTGTTCCTTGGGAACTCGTTGAGCCAATAAGCTCAAGATCGAGCCACTGTTGTTGCTGCGCCTGTTGAGGTCCAGCGTGGAAATGTGATCTGGGAACAAGCCGTTGCATCTAAGTCGAGGTTCAGATTCAAAAGAGATGGAAATCAGTTTGGGAAGGAGCCTATAATTAGAGAAAAGTATCCCATTTCCGTCTAACTGGAAATGTGGGATGGTTAGGTTAGCAATGAATCAGATGGGAGTGTGTCATGCTGATAGAAGGCGACATGGATCAGCCCTGTGTCCTGGTAAGATGGGAGCTTGATCTGTGTGTGACCAACAGGGTTACCTGGCCAGAAACGGTCTTAGAAAGCCGATGGGACATATAGAAAGGAGTGCGCCGTAGAACGCACCATGGGATAATTGGAACAAGCCTTCGATGTAAGGAGTGCCTGCTGTCACCCGACAAGAGGCAAAGGACTCACTGATTGTGTGCCAAGTTTGTGAAAGGAAGCATGAGTCAGCCCAGTGTCCGAGTATAACAGGAGCATGCTTTAAATGTGGCCAGCATGGCCATCGGGATAAGAACTCTCCGCGTAAGTTCAAGAGAGCTCAAGCATCACTACCGCCGACAGGATGCCACTAGGATGGTGAAAGGAATAGGAATGGATTGACCATGCATCGAGCAAAGAAAGAATATTTATGAGGAGTTATTATTAGTGTAGCGCAGTTGGACTTTGAGTGAAAGTTGTGGAGTTTCCATTGTTGTAATAAAGTAATAGAAAGATGAATCTCTGAAGGGTTTGCTTATGTACTTGAGGGGTTTGCTTATATATGACCTGGAAGTCATTTATAAAAGGTTTGGCTCGAGGAGCTTTCTATTGCTATGAATCGTGGTAGTGATGTAATTCAGTTTGTTCAGTTAGCGTATGAAAGTTTTGAATTACTGAAAGTCAGAAATGACCTTCGATCCCTGTTATTCGTTACTGAAGACGACCTAGTTCTTGTTGTTGGTTGCCAAATCTATGTGGCAACTGTAGTGGATGCAACAATCGAAGGACCAAGTAAGGAGAACTTAGCCGTGGTACAGAAGTTTTCTTAGATGTATCCTGAATAATTGCCAAGTCTACTGTTAGAAAGAGAAATAGAGTTCGTGATTAAGTTAGCATCAGGATCAGAGCTAGTCTCTAAGGCTCCTTACCGGATGGCGTTATCCGAGTTAAAAGAACTAAAAGTGTTGATGCAAGAATTGTTAGATAAGGAATTCGTACGTCCCAGTGCATCACCTTGGGGAAACACCAGTTCTGTTCATGAAGAAGAAAGATCATTCCGGTGTCTGTGCATGGACCATCATCAACCCGAACAAGTGACAATCGAGAACAAGTGTTCATTGCCGAAGAACGATGAATTGTGTGACCAGTTACAAAGAGTCTCGATACTTTCAAAGATCGACTTGAAAACAGGGCATTATCAGTTGACAGTCAAAAAAGAGGTTTTACCGGAAACAACGTTCGTACTCGATGTGGCCTTTATGAGAGTATTGTAATGCCATTTGGTTTGATGAACACTCCTTTTGTTTTTATGGATCTGATGAGCAGAATGTTTAAGGGTACTTGGATCAATTTGTGATCGTGTTCATTGACGTTATCCTAGTGTGTTCGAAGAGTGCTGAGGAGCACAAGAGACATTTGAGGATGGTACTTCAGACCTTGAGGACTCTTGGATTTTACGATAAGCTTAGCAAATGTGAGTTTTGGATGACTCGTGTTACATTTCTAGGTCATGTGATTTCAAGAGAAGGAATCTCCGTGGACCCCGTCCAAGATTGAAGCAGTGAACAGTTGGCCAAGATTGACTACAGTGACAGAAATCAGAAGTTTTATGGGTTTAGCAGAGTACTACAAAAGGTTTGTGGAAGGATTTTCAGCATCGTGTCGCTGTTGACTTGACTCCTAAAGAAGGAAGAGAAGTTTGTGTGGACAGACAAGTGCGAGCATAGTTTCCAAGAGCTTAAGCAAAAGTTGACTACCATACCTGTGCTGACCATTCCATCTAGTCTTGGAGGATACAAGATCTATAGTGATGCGTCGTTTAGAGGACTAGGTTGCATGCTAATGTAACATGGCAGGGTTGTTGCATACACGTCCCGTCAATTGAGACCTCATGAGTTGAGTTACCCGACGCATGACTTGGAACTCTCAGCAATAATTTTCGCTCTGAAGATTTAGAGATATTGTCGGTGTGAAGAAAGACTCCAAATCTTCGCTAACCATTAAAGTCTCAAAGTATTTATTCTCTCAGAATGAATTGAATATGAGATAACGCTGTGAACCAGATCTTTTGAAGGACTAGGATGATGGTATCTGGCATCACCCTCGAAGGATGAAAGAATTCACTGATGCGTTGAGTCAAGAGTCTTCATTTGTGCATATGCTAGTTAAAGTATGGACCTTACTTGAGAAAGTTCAAAATTCGGTTTTCAAATCTGAGGTAGGCCACCCTCATAATTGAACCGGATATTCAGGTTAGAATCAGATGCTTCAGTGGACAGACTCAGAAATTCAGAAGATCCTATAAGAGAATACGAATAAGAGAAAGGCTGATTTTCGGGTTTCTAAAGACGGAACGCTAAGGTTCCGAGGACCATTGTGTGTAACTGACGATTCAAAGATTAAAGAAGAGATCTTATCGGAAGCTCGTCGTAGCAACTTTAGCGTTGCCCATATAGTACGAAGATGGGTCAGAATTTGAATCATCAGGGTTGGCAAACCGGTATGAAGATAGATATCATTGACAGGTCGCAAGTGTCAGAGCTGCTATCAAGTGAAAGCAAGGTATTGCAAGTCGAGAGGACCTTTGTAATCTTTCGATATCTATGTGAGGAAGTGGGAACACATCACAATAGATTTTTGTGACAAGTCTATCGAGGAGTTAGTGTGTTAATAATCTCATTTTGGGTAGTAATTGATAGATTGATGAAATCAGCCCACCTTGTGGCTGTCTGGAAGGATCTTGATTTGATTAAGCATGCAGAAGTTCATGTGTGTCAAATACTTCATCTGCTTGGAGTGTCAGTGTCAGAGTTATATCAGATCTAGACTAGAGTTCCCAGTTTTAGCAGATCAATCAGATGATTCCTTTTGAGGCAGTGTAGATCAGAGTGTATAGAGCTTCAGTTATTGAGAAAAGGGCAAAGAATGAAAGGTCATAGCCTAGAGTTAGTTCAGCAGTCAGTGGATGTAGTTGCGAATATCAGTGACAGATTAAGGACCGCTCAAAGCCATCGGGAAATTCACGCAGTTAAGCGTCGAAAACCTTTGAATTTTAAGGTTGAGAATCCTGTTCATCTTTGGATGTCGCCTAGAATAGGGACATCTCGAATTGTTAAGAAAGGAGAGCCAAAACTGTTTAAATGGTGGAATATTTTACATGGGTTCAAATAGGAAATTTGGCCTTAAATAGAAAAAGAAAGCAGTTTCGAGCACCGTTGGCGCCTCTAGCCGAGTGGTACCCGAGATGAAGCCACAGGTCTAAAATTGAGGGTTCGAATCCTTGAAGCGGCAGTTAGCCGCTTAGTGGAAAGAAAAAGAAAAGAAAAAGAAAAAGAAAAGGAAAAGGAACCAAAATTTTTGCAATTTTCATTTTTGTAAATTTGGATAAGTGCTTAGCCTTTCGAAATCAAGATTTAGTCCGGAGAAGTTGGAATTTTTCAGCGGCACCGAAAGTGTTGGATAGCAGTGCGAAGTAGAACGAAGGAGCAGGATTGATGAGACAACACTACCCAACCATTTTGAAGAAGAATTTTAATGGTTTAAATTTCGAGGACGAAATTTTTATAAGAAGGGAAGAGTTGTGACATTCTGATTTTACAATTCTGATTTCAATTGAATAAGTCGGGCTTTTCATCTTTGCATCTATAGCTCTCTTCTTTGAGTTGGTCACTCACAAGATATCTAGTTTATTAGGTGAAGCCATTATGGAATCTAAACGTAATAGACTTGAGAATTCGACCAAGAATCAACTACTCGACCGTGCTAATCTGCAAGGGTCATTGCGGCACAGATCGATTAGAGATTGGAGATAGGTCGACTCTGCAAAGGCATGTGATTAAGTCTGGGTGATTCCACCTGATTTCACAAATCTTGTCGATCGGCACTAAATCGATTTTTCTATCGTTTTGGTACCTTGTGTCCGTATTTGAAAACTTGAGATTTCTACGACAACTAAGAGTCGCCAATGTGTCGAAGATGCACTTTGTGGCTTGAAAATAATCAACCACAAGTCAATTACACTGAAAATTCCTAAAAGTTACCCAGTAGATTAGGATGCGCTAAAGTCGCGCCAAATTGAAATTAACCGTGAAATTAAACACGAATTTTGAAATTTAAGGTTTTGTTATGTCACATTTCATTTTAGGAACATCGACTTATCCTCAAAATTTTTTTCAGCAACTCGAGACATTTTGGAAAAAAGTCAAGGTAGGGCCGTTTTCGATCAGAAGTTGCAGAAAACCACTTTTTATTGTGAATTTGGGATGCCAGTGAGTTATATTGGTGAGGAAAAATACTAATTTGACTTAGGACTTGACGATTAAATTGTGCGTTTTCCTTGCAAAATTCGTGCATCCCATTGGGTTGTCCAGCTTGTCCCAGCCGTCGTGGACCACCATCGGAGCTCCCTCCGCCGCCGTACACCTCTGCCTAGTCCTTACCGCCCTTGCTCGCTCCAACTGAACTCGAATTTTCAGAGGCCAGACTGATTTGTTTCAAGAATGATTGAAGTCCAAATTGTGCATTTTCCTTGCAAAATTCGTGCATCCCATTGGATCCAACCTTTGGACTTCTTAAAGCTTTTAGAAGAGTGTAAAATGGTCTAGAAATTGTGGGTGGAGGACAGTTAGGTTGTCCAGCTTGTCCCAGCCGCCGTGGACCACCGTCGGAGCTACCTCCGCCACCGTACACCTCTGCCTAGCCCTTACCGCCCTTGCTCGCCCCAACCAAACTCGAATCCGCCCCTTTCTCGGCCTCAACCAACAGCGGACAGCGAAAAGGAAAATAGGTATCGTAGCGAAGGTTTGGCCCGTTTTGGCCGGCTTTCTGACCCTGGAATCTAGGCCCGCCTTGGAGTCTATCGACCCCCGCGTCATCCTCGTCGTTTTGAGCCATTCAGCTCGTTAATCAGGTGAGTTTATCCTCTAATCCTTGCTTAATAAGTTAATTATGCTTAAGGGGTGTTTAGATTAGTCTAATTAGGTTTATGTGGTTAAATTTGATTATTTTAATGTAAATTAGATTAGTTGTATGATTAGTTTAATGGATGTTTAATGTGGGCTAATTGTATGTTTAAATTAGTGTAATCTAGTTTAACCCCTAATTAATTATTTTTAATTAGATTATTGTAATATAATATTTAATTATTAAATAATTTTGAAAATTTTGCCGAGATGGCCGGTCGCCAGAATTTCGCGCTGATTGCAACAGTGCGGTCAGTTTGTGCTAATTGTTTGTTTAATTTGAGGAATTGAGTGATTGATGATTTTGGTTAATTATTCCAAAGTGTGGAATTGAGTGATATTGATGAAGTTATGGTATTTAACTTGAAAATACCCGGTGTTGGCTTTTAGCACCATAATTGGTTTGTATGACTAGTTTGAATCGTTGGATGCTATTGGATTGTATATCCAGTTCTATGGTTTAAATATATGTATAGCTTTGGCGAGCATCGGTTTAAATATATGTAAAGCTTTGGCGAGCAATTGGTTTATATATGTATCAGCTTGTGTGAGCATCAATATCAGCTTGTGTGAGCATCATCGTCAGCTTGTGTGAGCACTATATGTCAACTTGTGAGAGCAATGATCGTTTATCAGCTTGTGAGAGTAACGATCCATTTATCAGGTTATGCGAGCTATCATCTATATATATATATATATATATATATATATATTAGCTTGTGTGAGCTACCATCTATATCAGCTTGTGAGAGCATTGCATCCATTTCAGCTTGTGTGAGCCGTGATTGTACTGATGGATGAATAGATGGTATGGTTTAATAGATGGTATGAATTGATAAATGTCTGGATCATATGATATCAATTGGATTGATTGAATTGATAGACCGATGGGTGTGTCGGTAGTTTCAGCTTGTGCAAGCATTGTTTGAATATGAATTGTACTGACGTGCAGGAAAGGACTGAGACGAGGTAAGTCCTCTGTCCTCTTTGTGTGGCTAGAACGCTTCTAGACGTATTTTCTTCCTAATTGAGTCTTAGTGGGTAGGACTCGCTGAGACATTGTCTCACCCCGTCGTGGGCTCAATATTTTCAGGTCCTTAGATGGCGGTCATGGAGGACTCGAAGCCATGGACATTTGTGGAGGTGGAGACCGAAGAATCGGCGAATGTGTCTGACTAGTTGGTCATAGGAGAGTTCCCTTTTTGTTGAGCTTGTCTATTTTGTAGACAATCCTGTGTTGTATATAAACCTATGTGTTTATAGAAAGCTTGTTTGGTTGTGATTGATTGCCTACTTTTCTATCCGAAGTTAAATGTTCTCAAGGAATTTATTTCTCTTCCACATGTGCAATAAAATGAATGGGTTGGCGATGTGTCCTGGGAAGTCGCATATTTCTATTGACCATAAAGGCATGTGCGAGTGCTCGGAGGATCGAGGCTTGACAATACGCCTCAGGGCGCTCTAGCCACACAAATAGGACAAAAGACTTACGTCACCTCAATCATTCTTGCACGTCAGTACAGTTCATAATTCAACCAATCATTTCAACACATCAAAGCAACAAACCAAGTTGAATCATCAATCAATCGACTCAATCGATTCTAATGAGACCATTCCCCGGTCATCTTAATTAATACTATCTATAAGTCCTACCATAGTCCAGGACTGCTCACTTTAGCTGATATATAAATAGTATAGCTCACCAGAAGCTGCCGCAATTATTCTCATATAGTATATTATGGCTCACCAGAAGCTGCCGCAAATATTCTCATATGGTATACTATAGCCCACTAGAAGCTGCCACAATTATACATATATAGTATACTATAGCTCACGCTCACCAGAAGCTACCATAATTATTCTCATATTGTACACTATAGCTCACCAGAAGTTGCCGTAATTATACTCATATAGTATACTATAGCTCACCAAAAGCTACCGCAATTATACTCATTTAATCAAATCACCATTTTTATCCTTCTCGATAAAGATACTCGTGTGTGGGTACATAGTCGGTCTTAGCCAAAATACAATATTTTTCTTTTAGAAAATCCTACTATTTAATGTAGTTTATAAAGATATTTTTGGCGTTGTAAACCGACGCCCAGTAGTTCTTGTTTAAACATTGATATTACTCAATTTTGGGATAAATCCCCAAAATTACAATCAACACTCAATTTCATAATTTAACGATAAATAGCATAAACTAACCACACCACTACAATCGATACGAATTCTAATAAATGGCTCTCCCGGTATAATTTTCGGAAAATATTAATTACTTAATAATTAATTTAATTCCGAAAATTATTTAATTTAATTAAGAAATAATATGATTTAATAATTAATTAATTAATTAATTAATTAATTAAAGTCTAATCACGATTAACCTTAATCTAATTACACAATTATATTAGTTAATCCAACCTTAATATAATCATTCATCTAATCTAATTAACATTTAAATAGTCTAATCTATCCACCTAATCCTACTTAGACTAATCTAAACACCCCTTAAGCATAATTAACTCCCTAAGCGGAGATTAGAAATTAAACTCACCGGTTTGACATTTCGGTGAGTCCACGACGAAGGCGATGCCAAGGCGAATGACAATCCTCCTAGCGGCGACACCAAGTGAGGCAGGGAAGGGCTTGAAAACAGGCCACAAAGCCTCCAAAACCTTGCTGGTTTCTGCTTCTGTTCTTGGCTGAACTGCAGAGAAGAAACCAGGAGTTGCAACGGCGAAAACGGGCTGATTAGAGCTCCGGCGAGCGGGTGGTCGATAACCAGCACCTCCCAGGGGTCTTGGGAAACTTGTCGGTGGATGGGATGGGCAAAGGAAGGGCTGGAATGGGAGAAAATTGAAGAAAAACGTGAAATAGTGCAGGTGGGCAGTAGACCGACAACCGGTGACTAGCAGCTTGTGGCGGTTGTACAGGACGACTGGTGGCTCCTTTCGGGGTGAGGTTGGGCTCTTTGGAACGGTCTAGATGTGCTGGTCATGATGATGGGTGAATCGTGGGCTAATTCATCAGGGAAGACTACCTTCAACTCAGATCTCTGGCGAAAGGTCAGCTGGAGCATAAACCGGCAGAAAGGGAAAACAGGGGGGAAAAACGGTGGGCTTAGCTAGTCCGGTGGGTGTACGACGGTGGAGCTGGCTCAGCTGGCTTCCTCTAGTTTTCGCTGAGCTTCTCTTCTTCAACAACAATGGAGAAAGCCACCATTCAAGGAGGAAGAAGAGATGCTAAGCAAGGGGGACCTCAAGGGCTCTTTAGCCTTCAACACTCGGCATTCTCTCCTCTCTCTTGCCCCCACCAGCCATCAGCTGTCCACATCCCCTCTCTCTCTCCTCAAATCTTCCTTAGCAAGCTTCCATTGGGTCCAAAATGTTCCTCCCCCCATGGCATACGAATTTGGTGCATTTTGGCATTCAAAGTCTTCAATTCCTCTTCAATTCAATTCAATTGAAGTCTAAAAAATTCCAGCCATGTGTCCACACTTGAATCCACATTTTTCAATGCCCATAAATCCATCTTGGATGACAAAAGTGCGCTCCAAAATGGTCTTCCAACTTTCCCGATCCAATTCCGTCAATTCTTGGTTTTTCGCCGAAAAACTCGGTTTGTAGAAAAATCTTCAGAGGATGAGTCGATGTTTCTAAAATGATTTGTGACTTGACAGAGCTTCCAATTTCTGTAATCGGGTTCAATTTCTTGGTTAATTTCAATCTTGCGTAATTTTAGCGCGTCCTAATTTACCAGGTAGCTTTCAGGAACTTTTTGTGCAATTGACCTATGGTCGATTGTTTTTGAGCCACAAAGTGCATCTTCAACACATTGGCGACTCTCGATTGTCGTAGAAATCTCAAGGTTTCAAATACATACACAGGGTACCAAAACGACAGAGGAATCAGTCTAGTGCTGATCAACAATAATTATGCAATTAGGTGGAATCACCCACACTGAATTACATGCCTTTGTCAAGTCGACCTATCTCCGGTCTCTAATCGATCTGTGCCGTAATGACTCTTGCAGATTAGTACGGTCAAGTTGTCGTTTCCTAGTCGAATTCTCTAGTCTATTGTGTTTAGATTCCTTAACGGCTTCACCTATTAGACTAGTTATCTCGTGAGTGGCCAACTCAAAGAAGAGAGCTATAGGCACGAAGATGAAAAGCTCGACTTATTCAATTGAAAATAGAATTGAAAAATCAGGATGTCACAACTCTTCCCCTCTTATAAAAATTTCTTCTCAAAATTTAAACCATTACAACTCTTAAACAGAATGGTGGGGGTACAGTCGTCTCATCGATTCTTCACTTTCCTAGGTTGCTCCTTCAATGCCGTGGTGTTGCCAAACCACTTTGACCAATGGGATAGTCTTGGTGTGCAGAACCTGTTCCTTGCAATCCATTATTTGAACCGGGCTTTCCACGTACGACACTCGATCATCCACATCTAAATCCTCAAAATTCAGTATGTGGGTTGGGTCAAGCTCATACTTCCTCAACATCGACACGTGAAATATGTCACGCACTTGCGCTAGTCTTGGCGGTAATGCAAGACGATACGTTAGGATCCCGATTCTCTCTAGAATTTCAAAAGGACTTACATACCTCGGACTCAGCTTTCCCTTCTTGCCAAAGCACGAAGTACCTCTCATTAGTGACACCTTGAGAAAGACGTGATCACCAACTTAAAATTCCAACGGCCTTCAATGCTTATTGGCGTAGCTCTTCTACTGGCTTTGAGCGGTCTTCAATCTATCTCTGATGATGGCAACTGCTTCCACTGACTGTTGGACTAACTCTGGGCTTGTGATCTTTCGTTGCCCAACCTCATCCCAACAAACTGGTGTCCTGCACGCTCTGCCATACAACACTTCGAAATGAGCCATCTGAATACATTGCCAGTAGCTGTTGTTATAGGCAAACTCAACAAGATGAAGCTGTTCCTCCCAAGCTTGTAGCATGTCTTTGAGGGTTTGAATCGTCCTCTCAGACTGGCCATCCATCTACAAATGATAAGCCATACAATACTGCAGCTTCGTCCCTAAAGCACTCTGTAAGCTTTTCCAGAAGGCAGCTGTAAATCTTGGGTCTTGGTTTAATGTAATCGTCACCAGCACTTATGCAAACGAACTATCTGATGCATGTACAACTATGCGTACCTATCCAAATCCAGGTCCTTTCGTACTGCGATGAAGTGAGCCGACTTCGTTAGTCTATCGACCACTACCCAAATGGAATTGTTACCCCTCTGACTCCTCAGTAATCCTGTCACAAAATCCATCGTGATATGTTCCAATTTCCACTCGGGGATCTCGAGAGGTTACAGAAGTCCTCCCAGCTTACAGTGCTGTGCCTTCACTTGCTGACATGTCAGACACTTAGTGACATGCTTGGCGATATGTGCCTTCATACTGGACCATCAATAATGTTGACGCAGGTTCTCATACATCTTCGTAATACCAGGGTGAATGTTGTAACTGCTATGATGAGCTTCTGATAAGATCTCTTCTTTAAGCGTTGCATTGTCAGGTACACACAATCGTCCTTGGAACCTTAGCGTTCCGTCCTCAGAAACATGGAAGTCAACATTCTTCTTTTCGTATTCTCTTGTAGAATCTTTTGAATCTCTGGGTCTGTCCACTGAAGCTTCTTGATTCTAATCTGCACTTCTAGCTCAATTCTGAGGGTGACCATAAGATTCAAAAGGTGACCTACCTCAAACTTGAAAATCGAATCTCGAGCTTTCTCAAGCAAAGTCCATTCCCAGATCATCATGTGCGCCACTGACAACTTCCGACTCAGTGCATCGGCGACCTTATTCACTTTTCCTAGGTGATACATAATATCACAATAATAATCCTTAAGGAGGTCCATCCAGCGATGTTGTCTCATATTCAGCTCCTTCTGAGAGAATAAGTATTTGAGACTTCGATGGTCAGTGAAGATTTGGAATCTTTCTCTACACAGATAATGTGTGTGGTACCCCTCGTCACCCCCCGATCCGTTAGGGTCGCCATAATTCGCTTACCATTCTCTTACTTGACCTAAAGGTCTATCAATCTTGAGGGTTTACATCTTTATATCAATCCTTTGCGCAATTCATATAGTGAAAGCATGTCCAACAACTCTCTTCCCTATATTCAAAAAATGATGCACACCAACTAAACATTTATAGGTAAAAGCTGAACACTTTTATTTACTTAAACCAGATGGACATCATTCATCGGTACATCAAAATGCCATGGTTTTCTATACTTGGCTATACTTCAAAAGATGACCGACATCTCCTCCAACAGTCGTATACTTAAAGTCCATCGATCAGTGTTAGTGTCCAAAAGTTCCTTCCTTTGCTATCCTCCTCCTCGTGGTCATATCCAACCACTTGATCCATCTACTGGTGGTAGTGGCAGCAGAAGAATCTTATCTAGTCTGAAATGTTAATCCCTAAACGGGGTGAGTACAACCACTCAGCAGTAAAGATCCACCAAATTACTCATTGTGTCAAACAAAACAATCAAGTCATCATAACAAAGCATATATCATTCATGCATTCAAGCACAACTTACCTTGTAGCAATGCATATGTCATCATACCATATGTGCATATACTATCATGCACTCATCATCAAGTATTCATGCATATATCACCATGCCATATGTGCATATACCACCATGCACTCATCATCAAGTATTCATGCATATATCACCATGCCATATGTGCATATACCACCATGCATATCTCACCATGCCATCGTGCATATACCACCTTGATTCATATCATCTATGCTATCAAGCATACATCACCATGAGATTCATTCATGCCTTCACGATCGCATTTTCAATATCAAATAGCATTAATTTAATTTCATAAGCAGATCATGCATCATGCCATATGCATACACCCACGCACATGATTCATTTTCAATTCTTATCTTTCACAAGGATCTCATCAATTTTTCTTTCCAAGGACCAATGTTTGCATCCCACAATTTATTGCTCGCACCCAACCTGGTATCGCGAGGAACCTTCGGCACACACCTCCGGGCATCTGGCACCCCCACTTTCCAGGCATCTCGTATCCCAACTGGCATCATGAGGTATCCCCTCGGCACACACCTCTGAGGCTTCCAGGATTACGTGCCGACATACTACCAAGCATTCCCCCTGGAATTACGTACCGTATACCACCGGGCATCTCAAAACTCCCGAGGACATCTGGGCATGTATCGTAATACAATCGGGCATCCCAACACTCCCGGTGCATCGTCGGCTCACACCTCCAACAGTCTTGTTATTATCACAATTTATATTCACACATGTATCTCAATTTCAACATGGCATTTGATGCAATAATGCCAACGATTGGAATCAACATTTTTAAAATCATATAATATACATTGGGAAAAATATTATTTGATGCAATGGTTTTGAGAAACTTCATTGAATTCATGAAAATCCATAAATCTTTTAATGTCCTATGATATGCATGAATGTCACCACATCATTGCATGAATGATAATCCAAGATATCACAATTTATATAGCAAATCAATAACCTGTAAATAGAACAGTTTTTCAGCTTAAACAGAATGTGTGCTGTTTATGAAAAATTCTGAACAATTAGTAAACGATAGAAATTAATTCTGAAAATTTAACACATTGTAAATAAGATCTAATAAAACACATTTCATAAAGAACACCATATCAAACAAGGCTTCACAGAATGCGTACAGCTCCATGCATCACCGAAAAAGGATTTTAACATCATCCATGCATAGTTTTGAAAATAATTTTGATTAAACCCTTAAATAAACTCAGAAAATTATGAACTTTGGACACACTGTATTTAAGACCTAGAAGTACAAGTTTTATGAAGAAATTGTAGTCCAATTCGTTCTGGATTAAAATATAAAATCGATTTACTTTTCCTATTCTGGGTATCGTTTTCTAGATCTACCCGTGTTGAAGAAAAAATCGTTTTCTTGGTCATTAATGGT
Source organism: Eucalyptus viminalis (assembly GCA_014182385.1). NCBI lineage: Eukaryota > Viridiplantae > Streptophyta > Magnoliopsida > Myrtales > Myrtaceae > Eucalyptus > Eucalyptus viminalis. The sequence goes on along the minus strand of JABKBD010000019.1, from coordinate 170,184 downwards.
CCATTTACTCTGCAATTTCAGTATGTTTTTCCACAGAATATTACCTACAACTTTAATTAAGGATACACGATCTAATTTTAACTGTATGATTTTATAAAAATCCCGAAATCATACTACGTCGAAGCAGCATTTTTCCCAGATCCAGTTTCTTCAAAAGACAACGATTTCACCGACCAATTTTTGTTAATTTCCTCTAAATGTTTGATATGTTCTACCTCAAGAAGTATACTACAACTTTTGTTAAGAAATAAAAGTGATATTTTCACAAGAAGGTTACTTTACAGACCACGAAACCACTGAAGGTCAGCACAACGAATGCCAGATCTAGTCTCTCCAAAGAAAAATCATTTCACTAACCATTTCTTGTTTGTTTTGCTTCAAATTTGATTATGTTGTTCTTCAAGGTGTTCTATACAACTTTCATGAAAAAATCAAAGCAAGATTTCCACTAAAAAGTCACATGCAGCACACAAACTCATGGATGGTCGGACTGGTCTTTCCAGAAACAACATGCATGGCCAACGAATCTCTCTCCAAAGCTCCGAAATTTCATCCCATCTACCACAACCAAGAATTTCCATCTACTACATATACACACAGCAATGCAAATGGTAAATTTTAGGATTTCACTTGCCTCGAATTTAAGCACAAAACAGCAACAAATGGCGGGCAAAGCGGCGAAGGAACGGCAGCGAACGAGCGGCGGTGAACGGACCTCCTCTTCTTCTCTCGCACGCTCCCTCTCCCTCTCTCAATTTCCCTCTCTCTCTCCCTCGGCTCACCTCCCTTTCTCTCTATCCACCCACTTCCCCTTTTCCTTTTGGGTTGAATAAAACCCTTGCATGCTCCCATGTTTGCATGGAGGGACACTTGGTTACAAAGAGGCAACACTTGGCAAGCTTTTCTTGCCACTTGGCATTTTTTCCATGCACATGATGGGCCTTCAATGGGCCGGGCTTGGGCTAGACCTTTGGTCGACCAAATGGGGAAAATGGTGGGCTGGTTTTTTTTTTGGGGGGTTTGGGCCTTAAGAAATCAGCCCCCACGGTTTCTTAATAATCCACCTTAATCTCCACTTATAATAACTTAATTTCAATTATTCACATGGCCATAAAATTTTGCAACACTAATCGATAAAAATCCAACTTATAAAGTACATGGCCAAGAATAAAAATTTCCCCTATCAATTTATCCTTTAATACAAATCCTTAATCACTCATGAGCATAGGATATATTTTCAACCAAATAATTGTCCATTAAAATGCTCGGCCTTAATCTATTACAATTTTTCAGTCTAGTGGCCATAACAAAAATCAATAACACTTCCATCACCTATTCATGGTTCATGGTATATCCAGGGGTTATTATGAAATTTTGGGATGCCACAATGTGGCACCCCCGTCACAGCCCCTGATCCGTTAGGGTCGCCGCAGTTAGCTTACCTTACACTTGTCCTAACAACATGCCACTCCGATACCATTTAATTATAGTGGGTTCGTATATCCTGGGGGTTTATATTTTCTCAATCGGTCCCAGCGCAGTTCATATAACGGAAGCATATTCGACATCTCCCTAACCCAAATTCAAACTAATTAATACAATGCAATACACACCAACTATACAATTTCATATATATATATATATATATATATATATATATATATAAAATAGTGCCGAACCACTTTTATTTACATACTTTGATCGGACATCAAGAGTCGGTACATCAAAAGGCCAAGGCTTTTCTAAGCTCGGCTATAACCAAAAGTACCCGACTCTATAGTAGTCATGTATATCTTTCATCATCCAGTGTCAGCTATCCAAAAAGTGTCGTCCGCTACCCATCACACGCACCATCACACCCAGCCCGGTCCATCAGCTGACGGCAGCGGCAGCATCCCCATCATGGTCCCGTCGCGATGAACATGCACGGACAGGAACTCCTGGACTACGGGGCCATCAGGTAGACCCACGTCATACATACCTAAAACTCGAACACGGATGAACATCAATCCATGAACATCACTACAGGAGTGCTCCAAACACTCAACCTCAACGTTGGACAGTAAGCCATAAAAGGTACCACCTGTGACTAGTAGCAGAGGCATCTCTAATCTGAAATGTTAATCCCCAAAGGGGTAAGTACAACCACTCAGCGGTAAAAGATTCATCAAGCTATATCAAGCATTACTATTAATATCCAGATTCAAGTATAGTAGACAAGACAAGAAATAGAGAATAGGTACGTATCAGAATCATGAAATCCTTCCATGATAACAACATATCCAAGATAGACAAATTTCAATCATAGGGCCAAATTGAAATATCACATTCTATTCCATGCCCTACACTCAGTCTCATATCCAGAACCCATACCCTTTTTTTTATTAGAATCATTCATTTTATCATTCAAGAAGGGTTTCATCCCCGGAGGACCAATGTTTGCATCTCTCCGGCATTCGCATCCCTCCAAGCACCACGAAAGCCTCCGGCATTCAGCCACTTAGGGCCACCAAGCATCTAGAACGAATCACACCTCTAGGCATCTCGTACCCCATTTGGCATCACGAGGAACCTCGAGGGCCTCCCATGAAAATGGTCACCCTGGCCATCCAGAATTGCATATCGACAAGCATACTACCGGGCATCCCGAAACTCCCGAGGAAAAACCTCTAGCATTCAGCCATTTAAGGCCACCGGGCATCCACAAGGCATCGACTCACTCAATCCTTTGGGAATCCCAACTCCCAGGGTATTGCTAACCCGAGGGTTCAACAGTAACAATTTAGCATTTTAATTTACAACACATTTTTCCAATGCTAAAACAAGACGTCTCGTGGACCTTCTAATGCATCTCAATATTGAACAATTATCCACAGCCAATACCATCATATCACGTAGCCATTAAAAAAAAACACATTCACCTCTGAACACTTTGTAAAAATTCGAAAATAGAGCACTCGATTCTACCTTGCACAACTTTGGTAAAAATTTTAAAATAAATACTAAATGGACTCAAAAAATTATAAAATTTTGACAAGTTATCAATGAGACTTAAAGGAACAATTTTCATGCAGAACACCAAGTCAAATTCCATACATATCTTTAGTAAAAACTTCGGTATTTCTTGCTACAGTTTCTGTAAAATTTCCAAATTTATGCTACAATTTTGATATGTTACTCTTACAGATGTGCTCTCCAACTTTCATTCAGAAATCAAAGTCAAATTGTGGCTGGAAAATTTCAGAAAAATAAAAAAGTCACTGAGGGTCACACTGTTCTTCACAAAACAGTCCATTAACCTAATGAGAGTTTTTCCTACTCCTTGAATTTCGACCTCCAACATCCACAATCAAATAGATACAAGTGCATTACACTATAACACAACCTTATCACTTCCAAAAATCCTCCATGGTCAGATCTTTATATTCTTGTTCCACCACAAAATTCGAAATCCACAATGCATGCCCTGTTTTTTTTCCTAGTTTTCTTGATCTGGCTTCATCTTACATGTCGAAAATCCAACATGCAGCTCTAAAATTTCACCTTTCTCACATCCATCAACTCTTAGCTAGATAAAACAACAAGCAAGACATAGATTGAAGAACTTCCACTTGCCTCAAGTCCTATGCGACCACAGCAAGCAAAACGGGGAACTCGGGGTCTAGGACGCGGCTTGATCAACGGCAGGACTAGGCAGCGTTGACGGCGGCAGCTAGCACACGCACGGAAGGGCTGGTCTTCTTCTTCCTTTGTTGAAGCACCCTCACAACTCTCTCTCGCTTTCGCTCCCTCTCTTGACCTCACTCTCTCTCTCTTTCTCTCGACTTTCTCTCTCTCTTCTGCACGAACAACCCCCTCGCTCACTCCGCCCCTTCTCTTTTCTTTCACCCTCATGATTAACTAGTAATCATTAGCTTTGCATGTAAGAGACACTTGCTTGATCTCTCTTGCCACTTGTCAATCTCCATCCAAAGGTTGATGGGCCTCAATCGACTGGGCTTGGGCTAGCCTTGGTGGACCGAATGGGGGGAAAGGGTGGGCTGCTTTGGGCTGCTTTGGCCTTAAGTGTCCAGCCCACACTTGCTCCTATTTTTTTCCACTTTAATCCCCACTTAATTTCATAATCTCAATTTCTCACATGGCCATATAATATTGCAACATAAATCGATGGTAATCCAACTTATAGAGTACACGGCCAACAATAGAAAATTCCTTATCAATTTATCCTTTAGTACAATCCTTGATCACACATGGATATAGGATACATTTCCAATCAAAACAATTGTCCATTAAAAGCTCGGCCTTGTTTAATTATAATCCATTAGTCTAATGACTATAATATAGTCCGATGGCGCTTCCATCACCTATTCATGGGTTGTAATGCATCTAGAGATCACTATGAAATTTTTAGGATGCCACAGATAATGTCTCCAAATCTTCAAAGCAAAGATGATTGCTGCGAGTTCTAAGTCATGCGTCGGGTAATTTAGTTCATGAAGCCTCAACTGACGGGACACGTATGCAACAACTCTACCATGTTGCATCAGCACGCAACCTAGTCCTTTAAACGATGCATCATTGTAGATCTCATATCCTCCGGGACCAGATGGAATGGTTAGCACAGGTGCAGTAGTCAGCTTCTACTTAAGCTCTTGGAAACTATACTTGCACTTGTCTGTCCACACAAACTTCTCTTCCTTCTTCAGTAGTCGAGTCAACGGCAACGCCAAAGCTGAAAACCCTTCCACAAACCGTCTGTAATACCCTGCTAAACCCAAAAAACTTCTGATCTCTGTCACTGTCGTCAGTCTTAACCAGTTGATCACTACTTCAATCTTGGACAAGTCCATGGAGATTCCTTCTCCCGAAATCACGTGACCTAGAAATGCAACACGAATCAACCAAAAGTCGCATTTGCTAAACTTAGCATACAACTCATGATTTCGCAAAGTCTGAAGCATTATCCTTAAGTGACTTTCGTTCTCCTCAGGACTTCTCGAATACACTAGGATATCATCGATGAACATGATCATGAACTAATCTAGGTACTCTTTAAACACTCGGCTCATCAGATCCATGAAAGTAGCTGGGGCGTTCGTCAAACCAAACGGCATCACAATAAACTCATAATGGCCGTATCAAGTACGAAAAGCTGACTTCGGTATGTCCTCCTTCTTGATCCTCAGCTGGTGATATCCTGTCCTTAAGTCGATTTTTGAAAATATCGACACTCATTGCAACTGATCAAACAAGTCATCGATCCTCGGGAGCGGATACTTGTTCTTGATCGTCACCTAATTGAGTTGTTGATAATCGATGCATAAATGCAACGAACCATCCTTTTTCTTAACGAACAACTCTGGTGCTCCCCAAGGCGATACACTAGGGCGTATGAATCCCTTGTCCAATAACTCCTGCATCTGCACCTTTAGTTCTTTTTAGTTCTGACAAAGCCATCCGGTAAGGAGCCTTAGAGACTGGCTCTGTTCCGGATGCTAACTCAATCACTAACTCTATTTCTCTTTCTGACAGTAGACCTAGCAATTCTTTAGGAAACACCTCAGAAAACTTATGTATCACGACTAAGTCCCCCCTACTCAGTTCCTCAACTGTTGCATTCACTACAGTTGCCAAATAGATTTGGCAACCTACAACCAGAACCAGGTCGTCTTCAGTGACGAAATATCAGGGATCGAAGGTCCTTTCCGACTTTCAATAATCCACAACCTTTGTACGCTAACCGATCAAACTATATTATATCACTACCACAATTCATAACAACAGAAAGCTCCTCGAGCCAAACCTTTTCATAAATGAATTCCAAGTCATACATAAGCAAACCCATCAAGTACAACTATAGTCAGAGATTTATCTTTCTACTACTTCATTACAACAACGAAAGTTCTACAACCTTCACTCAAAATCCTACTACGCTACTCTTATAAAAACACCTCAAAAACATTCTTTCTTTGTTCAGTGCATGGTCAGTCCATTTCTGTTCCTTTTGTCATCCTAGTGGCGTCTTGCCCGCGGTAGTGATGCTGGTGATCTCCTAGACCTACACGGGCAGTTCCTAGCCTGATGACCCATGCTGGCCATATTCATAACATGCTCCTATTATACTCGGACACTGGGCTGACTCATGCTTCCTTCTACAAACTTGCCACACAATCGGTGAGTCTTCTGCTTCCTATCGGATGATAGTATGCACCCTTCCTTGCATTGGAGATCTGTTCCAAGTACCTCACTGAATGTCCTAAAGTGCATTCCATCTGTTCTATTCTATCATCGGTGGCAGCAAAAATAGCTATGGTTCCATCTGCCTGTGTGGACAATCCTTGATCAGGTGGCCATACTAGCGACACTTGAAACAAGTCTTTTCCCTCTTATAGCACGGGGCAGATCCATGTCTTTTCTTACAGACATGACACACATCATTCGAGTTAGGCACCGACTTTCCAATCTTGCTCTTTCTGATTGGATGGAATGGGGCACCTTTCTTATGACATCGGCATTTTTCCCCAATTGATTTCCATCTTTGCCTAAACTGAACCTTTGACTCTGATACGATAGCTTGCTCTCTTATCACAATTCTAGGTTGGACCTCAGCAGGTGTGGCAACAACAGCGGTTACGACACTGGCGGCAGTAGAGATAGTGACAACAGCGGCGGCTCAATCCCGTGCTTGCTGACCCAACAAGCTTCCAAGGGTCACTAGCGCCTAAACGATCCCGTCAAACCTAGGATTGCTCGGTGCTGCTACACTAGTACCGACCTACGGCTGTATTCTTACACTCGTGCTAGCCTGAGTCGGCACTCTGCCACAACCACCTCAAACACCGATCCTTGTCGACATTCTACCCCAAGTCACAAAGGCTACTGCCCTCTTACTAGGAGTTCTCAGCTCTTGATCACTCATACTGTAGGATCTTTATAGAAACCTCTTTTCTAATTCCAATACCATATTAGAATTTCAGTGACCCACATAAACAAGCTACCAGTCAGCTATCAATCACATGCACAGCATGAAATAAAGGTCTTTCCTACTAACTATCCCATGACTCATCGCACCTTATCACTCCACACACTGACCCGCTTTGATACCACTTAAACGGGGATGCCCCAAACCTCAAGCGCGCGAACATTCCACTCTGGTCGATAGAAATGCGACGTTGCCAGGACGTGTCGCTGACCCATTCATTTTATTATGCATGCGGAAGCGAAACAAATCCCCTAATAATAAAAACTTTGGGATAGAAAAGGGATAGAAAAGCAGGCTATCAATCACAACCAAAACACTTCTTCTTATAAACACAAAGGTTTATATACAGTACTGGTCTGTCTACAAAAAAGACCGGCTCAACAAAAAGGAACTGTCCTATGACAAGCTAGTTAAACACGTTCGCCGATCCTTCAGTCTTCACCTCCTTTTTACTCCATGGCTTCGGGTCCTCCACTATCGCCATCTAAGGACCTAAAAATGTTAAGTCCACGACGGAGTGACACATTGTCTCAGCAAGTTCACCCCCTAAACTCCTATTAGGAAGAAAATATGCCTCAAGGCGCTCTAGCTACACAAATAAGACAAAAGACTTACGTCGCCTCAGTCCTTCCTGCACGTTAGTACAATTCATAATTCAACCAATCATTTCAACACATCAAAGCAACAAACTAGATCGAATCATTGATCAATCGACTCAGTTGATTCCAGGTCAATGAGACCATTCCACGGTCATCTCAATTAATACTATCTATAAGTCCAACCATAGTCTAGGACTACCCATTTTAGCTGATACATAGATAGTATACTCAACAGAAGCTGCCGCAATTATACTCATATAGTACTATAGCTCACTAGAAGCTGCCACAATTATACTCATATAGTATAGTATAGCTCACCAGAAGCTGTTGCAATTATTCTCATATAGTATACTATAGCTCACCAGAAGCTGCTGCAATTATACTCATATAGTATACTATAGCTCACCACAAGTTGTCGCAATTATACTCATATAGTATACTATAGCTCACCAGAAGCTGCCGCAATTATACTCATTTAATCAAATCACCATTTTTATCCTTCCCTATAAAGATACTCATGAGTGGGTACACGGTCGGCCTTAGGTTGGGTGTGATCGACCTCGGGTGATGGGTAGCTGATGGAGCTTCTTTTTGGACTGCCGACACTATCTGATTGACTGAAGTTGATGATTGTTATGGAGTTGGATGCTTTGGGTTATAGCCGAGTTTTAGAAAAGCCTTGGCCTTTTGTTGTACCAACTCATGTTGTCCATCAAGTTATATAAATAAAATTGCTTGGCTTATCTTGTGAAATTGTCTAGTAAGTGTGCATCATTTCAAATATTTGAGTTGGGGAGATGTGAAATCACTTCCACTATACCTCTTAGATTACGCCGAGACCGTTAAAAGTAAACAACAAACTCTAAGGACTTATAGACCTTCAAGTCAAGGTATCATAATGGAAAGCGCACTGTGGCGACCCTATTGGATTGGGGCGCCACATCTATTGGTATCAGAGCTATGGTCTATATGGAGTGATAAGGAGCCTCAAATGAAATTGAGGATAGAATGATGCACACCCAAGGATACTAACCACGGGTAGTTGACTGACTTTGAACAACAGGTGACGGGTATTCACTCGTCGATCTTTGATGATTAGTGTAGTGCTACCTTTGTGTGCTAGTAACATTCTATGTTACTTATATGACTTGAGTAGTAACCTTATTTCTGACCAATGACATAGAGTCACAAATTAGTCCTGAGGCGAATGCTTGGAAAACTGCAGGAAAATCATGGTACGAACTAGGAGTTCCCATTCTTCGAGGGCTGGAGCCTTTGCTCCAAGGGCTGAACCCCGAATGGAAGATAACCTGCAGGCATTGGTCAATGTAGGAAATTTGATGGAAAGACAAGCTCAACAACAACCCGGAGTGGAACGTCGACCTCAAGGACTGGTGAAACAATTCCTGAAGTTGAAACCACCTAAGTTTGGTGGAATGAGAAGTCTTGAGGAGGCAGAACATTGGATTGATGGGATAGAATGGATTTTCCAGTTATTGAATTGCAATGATGCTGAAAATATAACTTTAGCAGAATATCAACTGGAGGGAAATGCAAAGTTTTGGTGGAGAGCTTCAAGAGACACGATCTTTCCACCAGGTACTGACATAAACTGTGATGAGTTTGTTAGAGCTTTCAACAGAAAGCATTTTTCTGACTGTGCTAGAGATAAGAAAATCACAGAATTTGTTCAGTTAGAACAAAGGGAGCTATCAGTGGACCAGTATGAAGCGAAATTTTATGAGTTATCAAGGTACGCTCCCAGATTGATTGAGGATCGAGAGCAAAAAGGCAAAGAGATTTCTAAAAGGGCTAAGGACTGATATCAGGAAACAACTTGTGCCTCTGAATATAAGAGATTATAATGAGATATATGAGAGGGCACAGTTGGTGGAGCAAGAGTTAGTGAGAGAGCAATCGGAATCTAAGAGACAGATGACCTTTAGTGATATTTGAAAGGGTAAGAGACCCTATCCTGGTCAAAGTCAACCCTAGGAATCTAAGAAGAGGAGTAATTTTAGGAATTTTGGAAAGGCCAAGAGTGGCTCGATTTAAGGGAGAGTACCCTATCAAGGTAATAACTATCAGAGGTGTGGTGGATAGCATGGGCTGGGATTCTGTAATAATCCACTGAAATGTTATGGTGGTGGGCAAATGGGGCATTTTAAGAGAAATTGTCCACAAGAGAGGTCGCAGCTAATTGTTGGCTCGGTGCGACAGGAACAACAAAGTACTGGTGGACCAAACCTACCAAGGAATCCACAGAGGCCACTGGCACAAGGAAGGGTGTATGCGGTCACCCAAGAGGAAGCAGAAGCTTTCGAAAATGTTATCTCAGGTACGATTTCGATAGAGGGATAATAAAGTATATAAGTTATTTGATATGAGTGGCATGCATTCATTTATGTCCAAAAAATATAGATGATTGTGAGAAATAGGAACAAATCTTTAGATATGCCTCTTCGTATTTCTACATCACTGAAGGACATGTTGTTATCTACGTTAGCATGTGAGATGTGTGAGATGACCCTAAGGGAATGAGATCTGGAGATGGACTTGGTAGTGATAGTTATGTATAACTTTGACATCATCGTAGGAATGGACTAGCTTCGTAAGCAATGGACTAGGATGGATGATCTCCTGAGATAGTGAGAGTGCTAGTATGAACAAAATAAAGGAGTTAGGGAAGAGAATAAGAACACGAGATTTATAGTGGTTCGGCTTAATCCAAGCCTACGTCCACTCTCCCACGATAACAGCCTTCTTGGCTGGATTCCACTATGCAATCAACAAGAGATTACAACTCCGAGTGCAAATACTTAGTAGATCACACTATCTCACTAAGTCACTCTCTTGGTATTTCTCTCACGATTACAAACGTTTAAGCTCTCAAGAGACAAGTATATGATCTAAAGTCGCTCGGACTTTGGAATTATAAATTCTACGCTCCGTCTCTTACTTGCTCATCGGTCCATGATCTCCTTAAATACTCCTCCACTTCCAAACTACCGTTGGACAGTATCCCGAGAATCGTCTTCCAATATACCCATTGGACAGCTCTGTATTTAGAAGATTTGGTAGCCGTTGAGTGACAAAGGTAAAATCCCAAATTGATTCCGATCGCCCATACAAATGAAATCTTGGTTTCCATAAGTAAAGCTTCTTCGTGTAGAAAGTTCTTGTCTTCAATCAATCTTGATGTGGAATCCAAAACCAGATCACTAGCCGTTGTATGATTGGGCTTGAGTTACGATTCATCGAATCTGGATGTAAAGTGCGAGTCTCAGACTTTACGATATGAGTCTTGAGACTTTACAATCTGAGTCTCGTAGACTTTACAATCGGGTCTCTAGACTTTACAATGCGGGTCTGTAGACTTTAAGGTCCGTACCCGGTTCAGCTTCAAGATAGAGTCCGTCTTCGGTTCGGCTTTCACGTTCGTCTGGAATTAGTCGAGTGAACAGACTTCGATGTAGAACAGACTTTGACACTAAAAATCTGGCAATCTTCAGACTTTGAGTCTTGAGTCTAACAGTCTTCACTTTGAGTCTAGAGTCTAACGGTCTTTAGACTTTGAGTCTTGAGTCCGGCAGTCTTCGACTTTGATAATATCCTCTACATGTTCTAACATCTGCATGGCCTATTACTCAACCATCAAATATGTTAGTAGCCTTTGATTTATTTTGTCATCTTCAAAACATCATAAGGGATTTCCCTAACAGATAGTACTTACCCATGCGCTAAGGATAAAACCGTGAGGCTAAGAATGGGATAAGCCAAAGCAGATAATATCTCTGTACGTTAGTCCCTATCGAAACGAGACCCTCTAATGGATGTGTAGTTTGGGTTCGAACCAGGCGAAAGCTGGTGTACCTGTAACGACCCAGTCCGATAAGGGCAGGGAGTGGACGCGGAGGTCAGAGGACCTAAATGTGGCACCCCCCGAACGTCCCCCGATCTGTCAGGGTCGCCACAGTTTGCTTACCTTTCTCTTTCGTGACCTAAAGGTCCATCAATCCTGGGGGTTTATATCTTTCAAGTCAGTCCCTACGCAATTTATATGGCGGAAGCGTATCCAACAACTCCCTTCCCTATATTCAGAAAATAGTGCACACCAACTAAACATTTATGTAAGTTAAAACCGTACACTTTTATTTACATAACTTGATGGACATCATTCGTCGGTACATCAAAATGCCAAGGTTGTCTATACTCTGCTATACTTCAAAAGATGACCGACATCTCTTCCAATAGTCATATACTTAAAGTCCATCGATTAGTGTCGGCGTCCAAAAATTCCTTCCTTTGCTGTCCTCCTCCTCGCGGCCATATCCAACCACTCGGTCCATCTGCTAGTGGTGGTGGCGGCAAAGGTATCTTGTCTAGTCTGAAATGTTAGTCCCCAAACGGGGTGAGTACAACCACTCAACGGCAAAAGATTCAACAAGCTATATCGAGCACAACAATCGGCATCCAACTTCATACAAGATAGAAAAGGCAGGGAGACAAGGGATAAATGGATATCAATATCATGGAATTCTTCAATACTAAAGCAATTGTAAATTCTATAAGAATCATATGCCACATAATCATATCACAATCATGAAACCCTTCAATGTGATGACAACATATTCAGACCCCACACATTTATAGTCAAATCATTTATTTTATTTTTCAAAAGGTTTCATCCCCGGAGGACCAATGTTTGCGTCCCTCCAGCATTCGCATCCTTCCAGGCATCACAAAAGCCTCCAGCATTCGCATCCTTCCAGGCATTGCGAAAGCCTCCGGCATTCAGCCATTTAAGGCCACCGGGCATCTGGAGCGAATCACGCCTCTAGGCATCTCGTACCCCACCTGGCATCACGAGGAACCTCGAGGGCCTCTCATGAAAATGGTTACCCTAGCCATCCGGATTTACGTACCGACTAGCATACTACCGGGCATCCCGAAACTCCCGGGGAATAACCTCCGGCATTCAGCCATTTAAGGCCACCAGGCATCCACAAGGCATCGACTCACTCGATCCTTTGGGCATCCCGACTCCCGGGGCATCATTAATCCGAGGGTTCAATGGGTAACAAATCGCATTTTAATTTCACAAATGCATCATCATATGTCAAACAAGACATCTCACAAACTTTTTATCAATCACAATATCCCATCATCAGCATCATCAAGTAACAAACCTCCCACGATCAGCATCACTAAGTCACATGGCAATTCGAGAACTATACTTCATATAGGACAATTCTATAGAAATCTCGAAACAGTAACTTAATTTCTACAATTGTGCAGTTTTAGCAACAATTCCGAATTAATTACTAAAAGGGTTCAGAAAATTACGAAATTTTGACATGTTATCGATAAGACCTAGAGGAACAAATCTCAAGAAGAACACTAAGTCAGATTCCATAGGCAACGAGAGTAAAACTTCGATTTTCTTCCTACCCAACATTCTGTAAAATTCCAGATTTCATATTTTTGTAGGAAAATTATTTCGAGGGTCATAATTTGTTCGTTTTCTCTGAAGTTTGGATATGTTATTCATGAAGATGCGCTCTAAAACTTTCATCAAGGGTTCAAAATTAAATTGTAGTCAGATAATTACAGAAAATTTAAAATGTCGCCTGAGGTCACACTGATTTTCACAAAAACAGTTCACAAGTTCACAAAACTCCTCCTATATATTAGATTTCGACCTCCCGTCATTATAGTCTTTGTCCATACACACAGTACACCTTACCACAGCATGATTATCACTAAGATTCCTTATGGTCAGAATCTCAAATTCATTTGGTTTCACTTGCAAGTTCAAAAATCCAGCACTCACACTTCATGAAATTTGAAATCCAGCACATGCACCTCATCCACAACCAGTTTTCTTGATCTAACACCCTCCTACATATCAAAGACTCCACATGCAGCTCAAGTACTCCATTCTCCTCACCTATTTCACTTATTTTCTAGGCAAAACAGCTTGCAACAAAATAGATTGAAGAACAATTGCTTGCCTTAAACTCTCTCACTCGGTAGCTATTCGAAAATGGAGGTTCGGGGGTCACGGCTTGGCCGATCGGTGATGGAAACCGGCGGTGAGGCGGCGGCAGCTCGATCACGGCAGAAGGTGGTCCCTTCTTCCTCTTCGCCATTCACCCACCTGCTGCTCACTCGTGAATTTCCTCTCTCTCTCTCTCTCGGTTCTGCTCGGTCACTCTCTTTAGCTCACTTACACGAGCAGATTAGCTGCTGGTTTTGCTAAAAACCAGCCAACGAAGAGGGGGATTTTCGGTGGATGCATGCATGGAGGACAGGTGGAAGAAACGTGGCAATTTTCTTTGGCCACTTGGAGACACGAACGGAGCAGCTGGTGAACGTGGCAGGTGGAGGAAACGTGGCTCCTTGCATGCAGATTTCACCCCTTGCCTTGCCAGCGTAATTTCTTCATGGACTTCTCCTTCGCTGGCAACCAAATGAAGAAGCTACGTGGCTTTTGTTGAGTGCCCTTCGGTCAACAATCCCCTTCCTTAGTTGACCGGTTGCACGATTCTTCATGTGCGGAAATAAAGGGCTGCATAGGTCGAACTTTCTTTTTCTTCTTATTGACTGACTTCGACAGAAAAGAAAAGAACATGGCCGTATGGCCGTGCATGGCAGGTCAATGGACTCGGAGAAATTCTTACATGAATGTATGGTCGCGCATGTGAAGAAACGTGCATGGTCCTTACGCACGGATTAATTCCTCTAAAATTCGACTCTTAACTTCAGCATGTGCAAGTGCTGAAAAATAATTACTTACGTGGCTGCACGGGGTAGCAACAATGTTCATGAGAGATTTAGTTCGTAGAGTACACAACTAAACGGCCAAATTTAGTATAGGAAATATCTCGTCAGCACATTACTCGGAATAAACCTCGGCCTTGCTAGTAATGGTACATAGAGATGAAGCTATAACTCACTCACGATCGAACCATTTCTAACCGTGACTCATCGGTCCGATGGTAGTAACAAAACAATGTCCGTACATGATACCAATGATATAGTCCAACGATACCTCCGTCGATCAGTCATGGCTGTCACATATTCGAGGGTTGTCAAAATTTCCGAATGCCACACTAAATAAGGAGCGGCTCCTAGCAAGCTTTTAGGATGGCAAAAGGGGGCAGGAATGAACCGAACTATGAACTAAACAGGGAAGGCAGTGTTTCTGGGATAATTTTATCAGAGTGGCGCAACGGAAGCATGGTTAAGCTTGTAGAACTTTTGTTTGTGAAAAAGAAGGACGGGTCAATGCGTTTGACTACAGGCAATTGAATTAGATGACCTATTTGACCAACTGCAAGGAAGTTCGGTCTTTTGTAAAAATTGACTTGAGGTCAGGATACCATCAACTAAGGATTAAGAAAGAAGACATTCCTAAGACCGCATTTAGGACTCGCTATGAACACTATGAGTTCCTAATTATGCTATTTGGATTGACAAATGCCTTAGCTGCATTCATGGATTTAATGAATAGGATATTTAAACCTTATTTGGATCAAATTGTGATTGTCTTCATTTGATGATATCCTAATATATTCTAAAGGACCTGAAGAACATGCGCAGCATCTTAGCATAGTGCTACAAACAAGGCTTAAGAAGTGAATTATGGAGAGTGAGTTATGAATTTGAGGATTGAGTTATGATCATTTGAGCTAAGTAGTGACTTCCTATTAGAGGATCTCATTGGAAGTCTTGATGCATTACATGGAGGCATTTAGTATGTATAGATTGATCTTGGAAGTCATGAGTTTGAGTGGTCATATGAGACATGAAATTATTTGTGGTTTATATGTCGGAATAATAGGTTTAATTGATGATGATCAACTTTTAATTTTGGTGATGATATCAGTTTGAGAAGGTTTTGTGAAATTAGTAGATATGATCAATTGTGGTTATAGTCTTTCCAAGGTGAAAAGGTGAAAGTTCAAGTTGTGGATATGATGAGTGATTAGTCCAAGTGATGATCCTTTAGGGTGAGACATGAGATATACTTGATGGAAACTAGACAAGTTTTATTTGGTGGATTGTCGATCTTTGAATTGAATAAGTCTTGGTGGACTATCGATATTTGAACCGAATGAATGATGCTATATTTTAGGCTTGAATTTATGTTGTAGTGAAAGCGTAGTGAATGTCTTTGTTGGACTGAACCAGATGAGTTGTTAGTGGTGTCGATTTTGATGGTTCTAGGTTTGAATTGATGGAGACAAAGGTATAGGAATAATTTGGCTAAATGGTGTGTTAGATTGAGACTGTTAGATATATCAGAATGGAAATGAGATCATGTGATGATGGATTTCGTGCAATGATTACCAAGGACATCAAGTGGCCATGACTCTATCTAGATGATAGTAGATCGTTTGACTAAGTGTGCCCATTTCCTAGCAATTCGCGTAGACTATCCGATGAGTAAATTTGCTTATATATGTGTAAGCCAAGTCGTACGCCTACATGGTGTTCCTGTAACTATCATGTCCGATCAAGACTCAAGATTTACTTCCAACCTTTGGCGAAGTCTTCAAACCGCCTTAGGGATGAAGCTCCCAATTTAGTATTGCTTTTCATCCACAGACGGATGGACAAACGAAAAGAGTGATCCAAGCATTAGAGGACATGTTAAGAGCTTGCATCCTTGACTTTAAAGGAAGTTGGGATGAAAAGTTATACCTGGTAGAATTTGTGTATAATAATAGTTTTCTGAAAAGTATAGGCATGGCTGAGGAAGTATCAGCCAGACCTTGGTCACATACTCGATCATGAAGCCATCAAAGTGGATGAGAAAGTGAGGTACATAGAAGAGCCAGTATGAGTGTTGGATTGAAAAGAACAAGTCCTTCGAACGAAGAAAATTCCTCTAGTTAAGGTGTTATGGCGACATCATGATGTGGAAGAGGCCACTTGGAAAAGTGAAAAAGAGATAAAGGAAAAGTACCCTCATTTGTTTAATGAGATTTAAGTAATATTCAATTTCGAGGATGAAATTCTCTAAGGAGGGGAGAATTGTGGCATCCAAAATTTTAGACAGCCCTTGGATAGGTGACAGTCACCGAACTGTGACTTTGTTTTTATTTTACAGGCATTAATTTGTATTTGTTCATTTGGAATAGTATTTCAATTTTATCTTTTGAACCAAAAGGATGGGATTTGATCTTGCATAAGAATTATATGCGCTAAAAATTAAAGAATTATAACTTGAGGATATTGAATGGGCTGCAAGAATTTGGAGTATATATATATGCGTGTGTGTGTATACCTATATATAAAGCAATCTGAATTTTTGTTATTAAATTAAATTTGATAGAGATAAAACTATATATATATATATATATATATATATATATAAGGGAATTGGACTTTATTTTAAGGACTCTTGGGCCCAAGATTTCGAGCCCAAGCAAGCCCAAGGACACCCCCATGGGCATCGCACGAAGCAAGGGGATGGGGAGGGAAATTGCATGCCCTCCCACACTTGTCTTCCTCCATAATTACACTTGTCCCTTGCCATTAAACACTTGTCCATCCTACATCCACTTAATCATTTTCTTTCATGCAAAATGGAGGAAATTAATTAATCAAAGAACAAAGAAAGGGGGAAGGGGATTTTCGGAAGTGAGAGGAAGAGAGAGAAACCGAGAGAGTTGGAGTGAAACCGAGCAAGTGAGAGGGAGAGAGAGTTCGTGCATGGGTGCGAGCAGCGAGGGAAAGAGAAGGAAGGGCCGCCCTCTCGCCATGTCCGAGCAGCCACCGTCGACGCCACCGGTCCCTGTTGCTGACCGACCAAGCCATGACCCTCGGACCTCCATTTCCGGAAAGCCTTTTAGTGAGAGAGTTTAAGGCAAGCAAATGTTCTTCCATCTACGTTGTTGCATGCTGTCATGCTTAGAAATGAAGTGAAATATGTGAGGAAGATGAAGTACTAGCACTGCATGTGGAGATTTTGATGTATAGGAGGGTGTTAGAAATAAACCAACGCTCTGTAGTTCTTGTTTAAACATTGATATTACTCAATTTGGGATAAATCCCCAAAATTACAATCAACACTCAATTTCACAATTTAACAATCAATAGCATAAACTAACCACACCACTATAGTTAGTACGAAATTCTAATAAATGGCTCTCCTGGATAATTTTAGGAAAATATTAATTAATTATTAATTAATTTAATTCCGAAAATTATTTAATTTACAAAATAATATGATTAAATAATATTTAATTTAAATAATTAATTAAATAAAATAATTAATTAAATTCTAATCATGATTAACCTTAATCTAATTACACAATTAGATTAATTAATCAAACCCTTAATCTAATCATTCATCTAATCTAATTAACATTTAAATAGTCTAATCTATCCATCTACTCCTACTTAGACTAATCTAAACACCCCTTAAGTATAATTAACTCCCTAAGCAGAGATTAGAAATTAAACTCACCGATTTAGTGTTCCAGTGAGTCCACGATGAAGGTGACGCCAAGGCGGACGACAATCCTCCTAGCGGTGAAACCAAGTGAAGCTGGGAAGGGCTTGAAAATGGGCCACAAAGTCTCCAAAACCTTGATGGTTTCTGCTTTCTGTTCTTGGCTTAACTGCAGAGAAGAAACCAGTAGCTGCAACAATAAAAACGGGTTGATCGGAGCTCCGGCGAGCGGGTGGTCGGCAATCGGCGCCTCCCGGGGGTCTTGGGAAACTTGTCGGTGGATGGGATGGGCAAAGGAAGGGTTGGAATGGGAGAAAACTGAAGAAAAACACGAAACAATGTAGGCGAGCAGCAGACTGATGGATCGGCAATCGGCAGCTTACGGCGGCCGTACAGGATGGCCGGCGGCTCCGTTCAGGGCGAGGTCGGGCTCTTTGGAACGGTCTAAATGGTGTTGGAGAAAACTTCTCTACTTGTTTTGAAGCTGACAAAATATTTCCATCAATCTAGTCTGAAGATTAGAAGACTCTTTCGTCAAAGTCTGAAGACCGTCAGATCGTCAGACTCAAGACTTAAAGTCTGCCCTCATTAACTGTTTCTAGACCGTCAAAGAAAAGAATTATCCAAATTCGTATAAGGATTTGATTCTAGCGGGTAAAGAAGATCTCACGGCTAGAGATAGCATCTTAAGATCTCTTATTCAAATTAATTCGAGTAAGTTTGATCCGTTGATTGGCAAATCATACATGGAATGTTCTACTTATGGAAACCTAGATCCCGATTGTATGGGCGAGCAGGATCAGTGGGCTATCCTCCCATTCTTATAGTAACTTGAGATCTTTCTAATTGATTCTATTCAACGGAAATATTAGTAGGAACTCCTTTGTAAGGTGCCAATGGTTATGAAGGCATGGAGGAGTATTTAAGGAAGACGTTCTAGTTACTCGAGGGTGCGTGTGATAGAAAAATTTCAAAGCCTGAATCTCCTTTTTCTTTGCTGATTCAATTGTGGAGCGAAAGTTTGTACTCAAAAGAGAGTCTAGACATTTGTGAAACCTTGAGGAAGTGTAGTAGAGTCTCTACACTGTGGAATCAATGATGTGATATTGTAACGACTCTTTTGATTTATAGTGAAATCCAGCCAGTGGGCTGTCAGTGCGAGAGAGTGGACGTAGGCTTGGATTAAGCCCAACCACTATAAAACTTTGTGTTCTTTTTCTCTTTCCTGATCTATTTAATTCAATTCGTAACTTTATTTGCAGAAGTGTGATTTCCTTGCATAGTCTATTGTCTACCAGAGTCAGGTCAAAAGTAAGATCTTATCTTATATTTCGCAAAATTTGGTTTAAGCACCTATTCACCCCCCTATAGGTGCACATACTAGCACTTTCAATTCGTATCAGAGCTTGTGTACTCATTTAAATTGAAGTGTTTTTACTTCAGAGTTAAAGATCCATGACTAGTATGTTGGCTCCAGGTTTGGTTGAAGGACAAAGTAACACTAGACCGCCTTATTTTAATGGAAATGAATACAACTTATGAAAAAACAAGATGAAAGCATTCCTAAGATTGAAAGACCCTCTAGAATGGGATGTGGTGGACAAAAGAATCATTTCTAATGCTACAACAATCTCAGAAAGAGGAAAAGACGTTGCAGAGAGATGACTCAAGAAGAGATAACCAAGAGACAAGCTCTTGATACAAAAACAATTTATTCCTTATATTGTGCATTATCTCCTACTGAATATAACAGAATATCCTCTTGTGAAACAGCTAAAGAAGTCTGGGATAGGTTGCACATTACCTATGAAGGAACATATTGAGTGAAAGAAACCAGAATCAATATTCTGCTTGGTCAATAGGAAGCCTTTAAGATGAAGCCAGGAGAATCTATCACTGACATGTTTAGTCGTTTTACAGAAATTGTGAATGGTCTTGAATATCAAGGTCAACCAATCTCAGGACCTATGAAGGTTAACAAATTGTTGCATGGATTTTCCAAAGATTGGAATCACGTAAAGACGTCAATAAGGGAGACTCAAAGAATCATGCCACTCTCCGTTGACGAATTGGTTGGCACACTTCAATCCTATGAAGTGGAGCAAATTCATGAGGAAGAAGATCCCAAAGGTAAAAAAATCTATTGCTTTAAAATCTAATGATGATTCTGATGTTACAGATTCTGAAGACGATATGGATGATGAAGAACTTGCCCTCATGATAAGAAGATTCAGAAAGCTGAACAAAAAGGGAAAGAGATTCAATTGGAAGAAACAAAGTTCTCAAAAGCTTCAAAATAAATCTGCTAAGAATGATGAATCCAATAAAGACGTGATCTATTTTGAATGCAAGAAAAATGGACACATCAGACCCAACTGCTCCTTGCTAAAGAGAAAGAAAGGAAAAGCTGAAAAATACATAAATGCACTCAAAGCAGAAACTTGGAGTGATACGGAATGTGAAGAAAGTGATGATGATTGTGCTAATATTTGTTTAATGGCAAAATTAGAATCAGATTCAAACTTTGAGACAGATTCGACTCGAGATAGTGAAATCGAAGTAAGTAACTTAAAAATTCCTACTAAAGTCTCTAAATATATTGATGAACTGTGTCTTAGTCTCAAAATCTCTCTTAAGAGAATTTCCGAACTAAAAAGGAAAATTCGACACTAAGGCAACGGGAGTTTGTTTGGAAAGAAAAGTTCGAAAATTTAGATAAAAATTTTAATGCTTTGAAAGAAAATGCAGAATCTCTTAAAAATACTTTTTTAAAAATGATATTTCAAATATCTCAAAAAGGTTTTCTATAGGGTTTGAGATATTAGAAAAGATTCTTTCAGCATAAAGACCTTACTTTAACAAATCAGGTTTGGGAATGACTTTTGAAACCAATCATCTAATCGATTTTCCAAAAGTAAAAGAAAGAGTCAAACAAAGACCTACAAAAGAATTTTACAAAAATCATTTTAAAAAATTCTTTGTAAAACCTATTGGCCGTAGTGCTCTTAGATGTTCTAAGTGCAACAGCTTAGAACACTTTGAGAAATAATGTCCTATGGTTTGGAGGCCTATTAAGAAAGATTGGGCAAAGACCGTATATTACACTAACTCAATTGATACCAAAGAAAGCTTGAGTTCTTTTTTGAATGCAGGTCACTATCAAGAAAAATGTTAAATGGTACTTAGATAGTGGATATTCAAGGCATATGATAGGAGATTCAAGATGTTTCATAAAACTTAAGCAAGTGAATGGTGGAAAAGTGTCTTTTGGTGGAAACAACAAAGGAAAAATTGTTGGTTGTGGAACAATAAAAATTGGAAGTCTCACAATAAACAACGTTTCCTTAGTAGAAGGACTCAATTACAACTTGTTGAGCATCAGTCAACTCTACGACACATGCTTCATAATTAACTTTCAAGAAGGAATATGTTCAAGGACCAGTAAAGACTTCACTCAGACTTTCACGGGACGAAGACATGGGAATATTTATCTTCTGGATATCAATCCAGAAAAATCTCAATGTCTAATCTCAAATCAAGATGAAGCAAATCTCTAGCATCAGAAACTTGGTTATATCAATATGAAGCAA
Organism: Eucalyptus viminalis; assembly: GCA_014182385.1. Lineage (NCBI taxonomy): Eukaryota > Viridiplantae > Streptophyta > Magnoliopsida > Myrtales > Myrtaceae > Eucalyptus > Eucalyptus viminalis. Next base: position 148,548 of record JABKBD010000019.1, on the reverse strand, counting down.
ATTGCCAAGATCTCCTCAAAGAAGCTTGTTCGTGGACTACCCAACCTGACATATCAAAAGTCTAAATTATTCACACCATGCGTGTTGGGAAAACATGTTAGAAGTTCTTTTAAACCAATAAATCAAGTTTGCACTAATTGTGTATTGCAGCTCCTACATATGGATCTCTTTGGACCTACTAGAACTCAAAGTATTGGTGGAAAGAAATATTGTCTAGTAATTGTGGATGATTATTCACTATTCACTTGGGTATACTTTCTTTCAAGTAAGTCTGAAACTTTCTCTTATTTTGAAAAGTTTGCTAAGAAAGTACATAATGAAAAAATGGTATGTTATTTCAAGCATACGGACAGACCATGGAGGTGAGTTTGAAAATCAAGACTTTGCTAAATTCTGTGATGAATCTAGTTTTCAGCACATGTTCTCCTCTCCATACACTCCTGAACAAAATGGAGTTGTGGAAAGGAAGAATAGATCGTTGCAAGAAATGGCTAGAACACTTTTAATTGAAAGCAACATTTCTTCTCGTTTTTGGGCTGAAGCTATTTCTACAGCATGTTATGTTATTAATAGATTTTTTCTAAGGCTAATTCTAGAGAAAACTCCCTATGAGTTGTTCAAAGGAAAGAAGCCAATCATTTCCTATTTTCATGTGTTTGGTTGTAAGTGTTTTATATTGGAAAATGCAAATGATTGAATTGGTAAGTTTGAAGAAAAATCAGACGAATGAATCTTCCTTGGATATTCAACCACCAGCAAAGCTTACAGAGTATACAACAAGAAGACTCAGTTTGTGGAAGAATCAATGAATGTCAAGTTTCAAGATGAATCGATTCAGACTCAATCTGAAGAATCTGAACCTGCTCCAAACCTTACAAAGTGTACTTCCCCTGAAGCAGCTTAGAATTTAGAAGGACAACAACGAACGAATATTGAAGAATCAAATGAAGAAGAAGTTCAGCAATCTATCAGACCAACTGGCAACCGGAAGCACAAGTCTAGTCATCCTAAAGATCTCATTATTGGTAACATTAATGAAGGGATTCGTACAAGATCCAAAAGGCATGAAGAGTCTAGTGTTGTGGCTCTTATTTCTGAAATAGAACCCAAAAGCATAGAAGAAGCTTTAACTGATGAAAGCTGGATTGAAGCTATGCAAGAAGAACTCAGGCAGTTCATAATCAATGACATTTTGGAATTAACTCCTAAACCAAAAGGTAAATCCTTTACAGGAGTTAAATGGGTTTTTAGGAACAAGATGGATGAGAAAGGAAAGGTTATAAGAAACAAAGCAAGACTCGTGGCCAAAGGATATATGCAAGAAGAAGTGATTGATTATGATGAGACTTACACACCAGTAGCAAGGTTAGAAGCAATTAGATTATTAGTTGCTTTTGCTTGTTATAAGAATTTCAGGTTATTCCAAATGGATGTCAAAAGTACATTTTTGAATGGATTTATCCAAGAGAAAGTTTATGTGGAACAATCTCCCGGTTTCGAAGACCTAAGGAAACCAGACTCTATTTTTAGACTGAAAAATGCGTTGTATGGCTTAAAACAAGCTCCTCGAGCTTGGTACAACAGGTTAAGTAAATTTCTAATCCAAAATGGCTTTGTCAAAGGTAAAGTGGATACTACTCTGTTTATTAAAAAGGAAAATAAAAACTTTCTACTTGTTCAAATCTACGCTGATGATATCATTTTTGGATCACCTAATGAAAATTTGTGCAAGAAATTCTCTAAGTCTATGCAGGATGAGTTCGAGATGAGCATGATGGGTGAACTATCATTCTTTCTTGGACTACAAGTAAAACAACTGAAGGAAGGAATTTTCATTCACCAAGAAAAATATGCAAAAGAACTTGTCAAAAAGTTCGGTTTGGAGAATTGCAAAAAGACTGATATACCAATGTCAAGTTCTTCGAAACTAGACAAAGATGAAGGAGGAAAGAAAGTAGACCAGAAGCTGTACAGGAGCATTATTGGTTCACTTCTTTATCTTACTGCTTCTAGACCTGACATTCTGTTTAGTGTTTGCATTTGTGCCAGATTTCAAACAGACCCCAAATAATCTCATCTAGGTGCTGCGAAACGCATCATCAAATACGTTGCCACAACATCTAAATTAGGTATGTGGTATCCTAAAGAATGAGACTTTACTCTCCTTGGATAATCAGACGCAGATCTGGCAGGATGCAGAGTTGATAGAAAGAGTACTTCCGGTACTTGTCAATTACTTGGAAACATGACAGTATCTTGGTTTTCGAGGAAGCAAAGTACAGTAGCTCTTTCAAAGGTAAAAGCATAATATGTGGCTCTTGGAAATTGTTGTTCTCAAATCTTATGGATAAAACAACAACTAAGAGACTTTGGAATCGAAGACTCATGCATTGAGATCAAATGTGATAACACCAACGCAATTAATCTCACCAAGAATCCAATTCTTCATTCAAGAGCAAAGCATATAGAGATTCGACATCACTTTATTAGAGACAATATCAAAATGGAGAAGTCTCGATTCAATTTATTGACTCAAAGAATCAGCTGGCGGATATTTTCACATTGTCACTAGAGAAAAATCTATTTGAATCTATTCGATCTAGACTTAATATCCTAAAGTCTGAAGAAGCTCAGACTCGAGGATAAAAGTCTAAAGACGCTCAGATTCAGAAGTTCAAGGATCAAGACTGTAAGTCATTTCAGTTCTAGCAATATATTTTCAGATAAAATCTCGAAAAGATACGATTGTTTATTAATTAGTAACTGATTGATGTTATCTTCCCAAGTTCATTGAAATTATGAAAATTATTTTTGAAAAGGAAGTTATCTTTTTGAAATGACAGTTATCCATTTTTTTTTCAAAAAGACAGTTAATTTTAAAAAGGAATTTCTCTTCCAACGATTTGTATACCTCGTTTCGCTTGCTTTATATACTGTTTGTCTTCTTCACGAACCCTAAAGGAAAAGGACTTCACTTTTTACTTTCTCTCTCGAGTTTAATCTTTAAAGTTTTCATCTTTCTTGCGAATCGAGTTTGGAAACTCTCTCAAAGACCGTGACAATGTCGCTCCAAAGAAAGTCTTCAAGGATTGCAAGCGGAGGACCACGGCATGTGCGTGAGGGACCTACGCATTTTGACCTTACCGAGGAAGAAGATCTGTCAAGGCATCAGCAGAGTCCACAACATTTTCAACTGCGTCAAGCTAGTCCTCAGAATGTTCAGCGACTCCAAGAGGAGGAGGAAATTTTGGAGGATGTCGATTCTGTAAGAACTATTAAACCTACGTTTACTTTCAAGCTCTACTCTGCCCTAAAGGATGGAGGCTCTCCGATGACCTTCCTTGACAAATTTTTGAAAGAAAATGGGTATAGAAATGAAACCCATTTTTTACAAACGATGGAATGTTTGGGGATTGCTCCTGCTAGGTCAGCAAAAAAGCTTTCGCAAATTTCCCTAGTGATCCATGTTTTGGGGGTCCTAATCAATCTGATGGAATGAATGATGATGAAAATATGCTTGCCAAGTTCAAGCCTAGAATGGGTGTTGCCGCAAATATTTGAGGGAAAAGGGTAAATTTGTTTCGCTCAGAGGAACATGAGCGATTGTACTCTAAGTTGCTGAAGCATGGGGTAATGAACCCAAGAAGTGTGCATTTTGATTTTCTCGACTCCCTAAATGTGAAGCTAAGGGAGAAATTCACGTTACTTCAACTAGAGAGATTTTGCTCTAAGACAATAGTTGCCCATCCAGAACTTACTGCATATTTCTATTCCAATCTAAGCTTATTGGACGCGAATAGATTCTCTTTCAGTGTTAAAGACCAATACTATATGGTGGACATGGATATTTTGGCCAATGTGATTGGAGTAGAGAGAGGGATGTTTCGATCAATAAGTGTGTCTATTGGTCGTGCGACTGTGGAGCTTGTTTAAGACAGGATAGCAGAAGGTTGAATTTCGTACTCGAGGATGAATGCCTCAAATATCTTGCTGCCTAAGATTGTTATCAACTGTCTTAGACCCAAGTCCACATCAAAGATTGATGTCTCCAACTTAGAAGCAAAGCTGATATATGCTATCAACTCTGGTGAAAAGTTCTCTCTGCCGCACACTATCATGTTTCACATGTACAGATCGATGGTCAAGGACAAGGGACAACTTTCTTATTCGACTCTTATTACTCGTTTGTTCAGACATCTCAACATTCAGCCTCCTAAGACTCTGTGCACTCACACCTGTGATCAAATGATGATAGGACTGAAGATGATTTTAAAAATGCGTCTCAAAGAACTGAACAAGGCTTTAGAGCATTTTAAGGAAAAGACCCCTATCAAGACTCAACAAGATCCTGTGGCTGCAAAGAGAAAAGGCAAAGAGCCTACGTCAGCTCCTTCAAGGAAAAGGAGAGCACTCATTCTGTAGGATGAAGGAGATGAGGAATATGTCACCATTTCTGCTCTTGCTTTAAGGAACTTGTAGCGGCCTATTACAGAGACATAGGATAGAGAGAATCAAGAAAGAGAAGACGCTGAGAAAACAAGTGATGAGAGGGAATCAATGAGGAAAGAAGCAGATGAAGAACGAACTGCAGAAGATGAACCAAGTGGAGAACACCGTCATCATGCCATTGAGGAGGAAATTGAGCATGACGAGTACTTCTCTCCAACGGAAGGCACTGATACAGGGGGAGCCGCTGAGAAAAGAGGTACCTCTTCACTTGCTTTCACTAGTGATGGTGTTAGTCGTTCTCCTGCAGACCCATAAGAGGTATATGCTTCTCAATTCCCTAAAGAAGATGTTGAGGTCTCTTCTCCAAGTCTGGGTGATCATGCTGAAATCCCATCATCTGTTAATACTCCACAAACTGATCATGCTGAAGCAAGCACTCAAACTGACAACCAAACATATTTTAAAAGGTTGCATTGGGATGCGAATTTCAGACTATGCAGAATGCTGCTCAGGTTTCTTCAGTTTCATTGCTCGATCAAATTTAAGCCCTTTCTATTCAAGTTCAAGCAAATGCCAAGGGTGAGGACATAACGCAACTAAAGGAGGATATGAGAAAGCTGGAGAAAACTGTCAAGTCGATGGGAGATTTACAGCTCATTCACATTCCAAAACAATCTTGAATTCATCTCATTTTGTTTTCTTCTCTACCTTTTAATGCTGACAAAAAGGGGGAGAAGTTGGTGTTGATTTGGTTTAGACTTTAATTTTTGGTTTGGACTGGTTTGTTTAGACTTTGGATGACTATGCACTTTGGTTTGGATTGTTTGAACTTTTTAATGGTTGCAGGCTTGCAGTATCTTAAGCATTGTGGTATTCATATCCAAATCTGCAGGACTAACCCATTTTTTTGTGGATGCAGATTCGATACTATCTCAAACCTAATCCATTTATTTTTATGAGATATTCCTATTTGCTTAAGTATTCTCTTGCAGGTCAAAGGTATCCATATCCAAATCTGCGAAAGTTTTGTTACTATCAAAAAGGGGAAGATTGTTGGAAAAAACTTCCCTACTTTTTTTTTGAAGCCGACAAAACGTTTCCATCGATCTAGTCTAAAGATTAGAAGACTCTTTCGTCAAATTCTGAAGACCGTCAGACTTAAGACTTAAAGTTTGCCCTCATTGACTGTTTCTAGACCATTGAAGAAAAGAATTATCCAGATTCGTATAAGGATTTGATTCTAGCGGTTAAAGAAGATCTCACGGCTGGAGATAGCATCTCATCTCTTATTCAAATTAAATCGAGTAAGTTTGATCTGTTGTTTGGCAAATCATACATGAAATGTTCTACTTATGGAAACCTAGATCCCAGTTGTATGGGCGAGCAAGATCGGTGGGCTATCCTCACATTCCTTTAGTAACTTGAGATCTTCCTAATTGATTCTATCCAACGGGAATATTGGTAGGAACTCCTTTGGAAGGTGCCAACGGTTATGAAGACATGGAAGAGTATTTAAGGAAGACGTTCTAGTTACTCGAGGGTGTGTGCGATAGAAAAATTTCAAAGTCTGAATCTCCTTGTTCTTTGCTGATTCAATTGTTGATCTAAAGTTTGTACTCAAAAGAGAGTCTAGACATTTGTGAAGCCTTGAGGAAGTGTAGTAGAGTCTCTACACTGTGGAATCAAAGACGTGATACTGTAACGACTCTTTTGATTTATAGTGAAATCCAGCCGATGGGCTGTCGGTGCAGGAGAGTGGACGTAGGCTTGGATTAAGTCGAACCACTATAAAACTTCATGTTCTTTTTCTCTTCCCTAATCTATTTAATTCAATTCGTAACTTTATTTGCATAAGTGTGATTTCCTTGCAGAGTCTATTGTCTACCAGACTCAGGTCAAAAGTAAGATCTTATCTTATATTTCGCAAAATTTGGTTTAAGCACCTATTCACCCCCCCCTCTAGGTGCACATACTAGCACTTTCAGATGGCTGGTCTGGTGGGCGTGCGAAGGTGGAGCTAGCTCAGCTGGCTTCCACTAGTTTTGCTGAGCTTCTCTTCTTCAACAACAATAGAGAAAGCCACCATTCAAGGAGGAAGAAGAGCTACTGAGCAAGGGGGACCTCAAGGGCTCTTTAGCCTTCAACACTTGGCATTCTCTCCTCTTTCTTGCCCCCACTAGCCATCAGCTATCCATAGCCCCTCTCTCTCTCCTCAAATCTTCCTTAGCAAGCTTCCAATGGATCCAAAATGTTCCTCCCCATGGCATACGAATTTGGTGCATTTTGGCATTCAAAGTCTTCAATTCTTCAATTCTCTTCAATTCAATTCATTTTAAGTCTAAAAAATTCCAGCCATGTGTCCACACTTGAATCCACATTTTTCCATGCCCATAAATCCATCTTGGATGCCAAAAGTGCGCTCCATAACGGTCTTCCAACTTTCTCGATCCAATTCCATCAATTCTTGATTTTTTGTGAAAAAACTTGGTTTGTAGAAAAATCTTCAGAGGATGAGCCAACGTTCCTAAAATGATTTGTGACTTGACAGAACTTTCAATTTCTATAATCAGGTTCAATTTCTCGGTTAATTTCAATCTGGCGTGATTTTAGCACGTCCTAATTTATCAGGCAACTTTTAGGAACTTTTCGTGCGATGGACTTGTGGTCAATTGTTTTCGAGCCACAAAGTGTATCTTCGACACATTGGCAACTTTCGGTTGTCATAGAAATCTCAAGGTTTCAAATATGAACATAGGGTATCAAAACGACAGAGGAATCGGTCTAGTGCCGATCAACAAGAATTGTGTAATTAGGTTGAATCACCATACTGAATTACATGCCTTTGTCGAGTTGACCTATCTCCGGTCTCTAATTGGTCTGTGCCGTAATGACCCTTGTAGACTAGTATGGTCGAGCAATCGTTTCCTAGTCAAATTCTCAAGTCTGTTGCGTTTAGATTCCTTAATAGCTTCACACGATAGACTAGTTATCTCATGAGTGGCCAAATCAGAGAAAAGAGCTATAGGCGCGAAGATGAAAAGCCCGACTTACTCAACTGAAAACAGAATTGGAAAATCAGGATGTCACAAAAACCAAGTTCGCTGAGTTGTCTAAGTACACCACCAGGCTGATTGAAGATTCTGTGGAGAGGCCAAGATGATTCTGAGACGGTTTGCAACTGACATTAAGAGCCAATTGGTGTCACTCAATCTGAAAGACTACAATGAGTTGTACGATCATTCTCAACTCATAGAAAAAGACTTACTGGAATGAGCTGCCGTAACCAGACCCTATTATGTGGTCCCTAAAGCCAACTAGCATCATGGTAAGAAGCCGATATAAGAAGGAGAACATCCCTATAAGTAAAATAAGAAGCTAAGACCGGTTTCCACTCCAAATGAGATATGCCGTAGTTGCGGGAAGAAGCACAACAATACTCCTTGTTTGGCTCAAACATGAGCTTGTTATGGTTGTGGTCAACAAGGCCACATGATAAGAGATTGTCTGCAACGACAACAAGGGATGCAACTACAGTAACACAAATGAGGGCACAAAATTGAGTTCTACCATAGAATAATCCCAACCATTTCCTAGCTCAAAAACAACTGTACGCCGTCACTTAAGAGGAAGTAGAGAATCCCGAGCCCATTACCATAGGCACTTGATGAGTGGGGTGTTCAAATTGTACTTAGACCGCTTTGTTATAATATGTGTAGATGCCTTTTTGCTATACTCGAAAAATTCAAGTAAGTGTGAGCAATATTTAAGAATGGTGTGACATGCACTTCAAGAATATGTAATATATGCCAATTTTAGCAAGTATGAATCCTAGCTAAACCTTGTGGTATTCCTAGGCCACGTAATGACCAATGAAAAATAATAATTAGAATGATGCAATGGAAGAATGGTGGAGCCGAAATTAGATGACATGTTATAAACTCATGTCCTAGACTTTAAAGGAATTTGGGACGAACAGCCACACCTCATTGAATTTTCCTGTAACAACAACTATCAACAAAGCATTTAAATGGCACCATTTGAAGCACTTTATGATCGAGCTTCCAGAACTCCAGTCTGTTGGGATGAGGTCAAAGAAAGGAGAATTACTGGTCCTGAGCTAGTCCAATTCACTATAGAAGCTATGCAGGTAATCCAAGTAGGTGATCATGTTTTCCTTAAGGTGTCACCAATGATAAGTGTGTCGCAAATTGGGAGGAAATGAAAGCTAAGTCCAAGGTATGTAGGACCTCTGGAAATTCTTGAAAGAATAAGGAATTTAGCCTACCGGCTAACTTTATCGTCGAGACTTGCTCAAGTACACAATGTGTTCCATGTATTGATGTTGAAAAAAATGAGCCTGATCTGGCACATGTGTTGAACTTCGAAGAGATCGAAGTAGACAACCAAGTGTCGTATGTTAAGGAGTCAAAACGGATCATGGATCAAAAAGAGAAAGTCTTATGTAATAAGATCATTCCTGTAGTAAAGGTCCTATGGTGACACCATTGCATTAAAGAAGTAACTTAGGAAAGTGAAGAATTTATGAAATGCCAGTACCTAAAATTTTTTGGATGATTGGTGCGCATTTTAAATTTTGAGGGCAAAAATTTTTTAGGGGGAAAATTGGAACATCCTCTATTTTGACCCTTATTTTGGCCCCAACTAGTAGCCAAGGACTAGTACACTAATAATGAGACTTGACCATGAGCTGGCCCGAGGGCCAGTCATGAGTCAAGTGGCCGTTTGGGGATCGGCAACCAAAGGTCCAGTCATGGAAAAGTTATTCGACCATAAGGATTGATCGTGGGATGATCACGTGCCATCACAAATCGACAGATGGCCATGGCTCGATTCCGCCTGGTCGATGTGCCGGTCGTGAGTGATTTTGCTTGGTCGTTGTACCAATCATGGATGACCATGAATCAATCCAATTTGACTGTGTGTTGAGGTGGATCAATCGATCCCACATGATTACATAACAACCGAAAACTAATCATGGATCAAATAAGCTCAATGCAATCCAATTTCATACTAGCCATAAGTTGTGGTGCAAAACCCTAGACTAGCCCATGGGCCGACTAGAGGACTAGTCGACTGGCCCAACGCCTAGGCCTTGGACCCAGTCGTGAGCTCCATTTACACAATTAAAGGCAAGTCCGAGCTCAATTTCGCCAGTTAAGCTCGGTTGCATCCGGCTTCGTTTGATCATGGTTTAGGCATGAATCTAATGCCAAATAAGGTAGTCGATTTTCGCCTAATGAGATGGCCTTCTAACTTAGATATTTTCCCACGATGTGCTTAATACTTTCATAAGGTAGTTAATTAATGTTTATTGACTAAGTAGGACACTTGGCACAAATGGTGTTGCCCTCGAAAGGTAATTATGAAATTTTGGATCTTTGTACATTAAGAGAGAGTGAGTCATAAGCCTATAAAGAGGACTTAGAGGCCAAGCTAGATAGGGCAATCTTCTTGAAGAACATGAGTCAAATGCATCAAATCGAAGCTTAGATGTATAAAGTAATTAATGAAGGGCGTGACTTATGGCCTAAGGGAATAATGTCATGTGGCATCCTAGAATTCCTTGTTAATCCTTAGAGGTGCTCTAATTCATGTCTTGTATTAAGGATTATGGCCGAGTTTTTAGTGGATAAATTTTGGGAAAGGATGACTTATCTTTGACCATATGTATTATGAATTAGAATTTATGGATTTGTGATTTCAAGTGTATAGTTATTTAATTTTTTTGCACTATAGTACTTTGATTCAATAAGGATTTCATTAGTTTTAAAAAGGGGTTAAAATTGGATTTAATTAAGCTTGGGTCTTAGGCCCAAGAGTGTGGGCCTAAGATGGGCCAAATTGGCTAGCCCATAAGCCCATGAATGGGCTGTCGACCACAAGGAGGGGAGAAGACCGGCCCATCTTCAAGCCCATCATGTGCATGGGGTTTGCCAAGTGGCAAAAAGGGGAGTTACACCCATTGGCCACCTTGGAAGGCTCCTAATGATTACTAATGATTGCTTTTAAAGGGAAATAAAGAGAAGGGGTGGCTGGTTTAGGGGGTGTCAACCGTAAGAGAGAGAGAGGAGAGGAAGAGAGAAAGGAAAGGGAATGAAAGGAAGAAGAGAAGAAGAAGGAGGGGAAGCCGTGCGTCGCCCGTAGCCGCCGTGTCCCGCCGCCGTTGTGCTCGCCGTAGCTCGATTTAGAGGCAAGTTAGATCCTTTGATCTACTCTTGCATGTTGTGTCTAGAATGTGTTATTGAATGGTGATGAATTTCGGATGTCTAGGGTGTGAAAAACCGAAGTTTTAAGAGTGTTGTTTTGAAGTAGTAAATTGTTCTCCAGTTAACAGTTTGACCCAGAATGTTATAGTGGCTTGCATGCGATGTTTCAGTAAGATTTTGGCTTCAAATTCTTCATGAAAGTTGTAGATAACATATTAAAGTATAACATAATAAAATTTTAGGCAAAATTGATGATTTTTGAGGGGTGAAACCCTCCATCTACGAAAATGTTAGATCTGAAGCTGTTTTGTTGACCTCTTGGTGATTTTGTGTGTTGCATGTAACTTTTACTAAGAATTTCACTTCAATCCCTTCACGAAAGTTGTATAGAACATCTTGAATACTAACATATTCAAATTTTAGGTAAAACTAACAAGTATATCCTAGTGAAACGATTTTTCTTTTGAAGACGTTAGATCTGGAAATGTTGTACTGAACTCCAGTGACTTCGTGGACTATAAAGTGACTTTCCTTCGAAAATATCACCTTGATCGCTTAGTGAAATTTGTAGTAGACCTCTTGAGGCAAAACATATAAAAAATTCAGAGTAAAATATGGAAATTAAGCAGGTGAAATCGTGCTTTTTCGGAGACGGCTAAATCTGGAATGTTCGGTACTAGGAACAGGGGCTTCAACCGTCCATAATTAATTATCTAGGACGAATCTGACTTTGATGTCTTCATGAAAAATCTACCTTAAGGTCTTGAATATCACATGGTAAAATTTCATAATTTTTAAGGTCATTTGGGTATTTAATTTGGAATATTTCTAAAACCGCGCAATGTGATGTGTCCGAATTTTAAAAGCTGTAATGTGTGAGCTATATATTTTATTGTGAGGTTTTTTTTTTGGGGTATGTATTCTTCATGAAACATCTCTCTTTATGTCTTCCCTACAACATATTTAAATTTCGTAATTTTTGAAGTTCATTTGTCTATTTAACCAAAAATATTTCAAAATCTGTGCAAATGGAACCGTGAGAATATTAGAATTGTGATGCACGGTTTTTTGGTGTAGTGTTCTTCATGAAGTTTCTGTCTTTATGTCTTGACTATCACACGTTCAAATTTCATAATTTTTTAAGGTCATTTGGGTATTTAATTAATATGTTTTCTATGATTGTGCAAGCTGGATTTTGTAAATCTCAAAAGCCGTGATGTATGGACTATTCTAAGTTTTGTGAACCCCATGGATTATGTTGTCTTAAGTGGTTGAATCTTGCTGCACATGTGATAATATTTGGCATTACATATAAGAATCAAAATGACCTTGTTGCCATCATAACATATGCCATGTTGATATTGAGCCATAAATGTGAATGTGAATTATGATAAATGAGGATGCCGTCGGAGGTGTGAGCCGACGATGCCCCAGGAGTGTCGGGATGCCTGGCTAGGGAGTGTCTATGCCGGATACCCGGAGGGTGTGTGCCGGATGTCCTCGGGAGTTTCGAGATGCCCAAAATGTGGGGGTGCCGGAAGCCCAGACATGTGAGCCAGGGGATACCTCGTGATGCCAGTTGGAGTACGAGATGCCCGAAGTGTGTGTGCCGGATGCCCGAAGGTGTGTGCCGGAAGTTCCTCGCGATGCCAAATTGGGTGCGAGCGATAAATGTGGGATGCAATTTCTGGTCCCGGGGAAGAAAAATATGGTGGTCCAATTGAAAGAATAAAAATTGAGAAATTGAAATTGAGTCATGTATGGTATGGTGACATTTATGCATGAATGCTTAATGATGAGTGCATTGATGTATATGCACCTATGGCATGATGGTATATGCATGTATGCTTGATGATGAATGCATGGTTGCATATACACCTATGGCATGATGGTATATGCATGAATGCATGATGGTGTATGCACATATGGTATAATGACATATGCATGTCTACAAGGTAAGTTGTGCTTGGATGCATGAATGACATGTGCTTTGTTTGCAATGTCTTGATTGTTCTGAGTGATGCATTGAGTGGTTTAATGGATCTTTTACCTACTGAGTGGCTGTACTCACCCCTTTTGGGGACTAACATTTCATATTAGAAAGATGCCGCTCCCTGCTGTCACGCAGGGCACCTTTTACGGCCTTCCATCTGACGTGGAGATCGAGTGTATGGAGATCGACTGTCCCACCATCCCTGGACTGACATTCATTCGGGTTCGTGCACTGGTGATGTATGACGTGGGTTTGGCTGGGGGCCCAGTCATTTAGGAGTTCATATCTATCCACGTCCGTGGTGACGGAGTGATGCGTGGGATGTTGCTGCCACCACCGCCTGACGCACCGGGATGGGTGTGACAGCCCGCGTGAGGAGTGGGAGCTGACACTTTTTGAACATAGCTGACACTTGTAGATGGAGGATTATACATGATCGACATAGAGGATCGAGTTGTGTCTTTTTGAGTTGTGGCCAAGTCTAGCCAAGAGTCTTGGCTTTCCTTTTAGTTGTACCGACCCGTGAAATCCATCTTGAAAAAAAATATATAAATAAAGAGTGGCTTAGCTTTATCTTTCTTATGGTGCTTAGTAGTGTGCATTGTATCATGATTGTTGGAGGGAGAATTGGTAAGACTTCATTATGCTTCCGCAAGTAAGTTGTGTTGGGACCGTTATATAAAAAAAAAAAAATGCCTATGAACTACGATTCTTCTTTTGGTATCTGTGGCGACCTTAGTTGTTTGAGGGTGCCACAGCCCCTCTTTGGTATCAGAGCCATGGTTATAGATTGAAGTGATAAGGAGCCTCATTTGGAAATTGAGGAACATGATGATAATGCACACCATAGGATACTAACTGGGGTAGTTAGGTGACTTTGAACAACGGGTGATGAATATTCACTCGTAGATCCCTAGTAGTTAGTATGAGTTGCTTTTAGGTGCTAGTAACATGTTTATGTTGCTTATATAGTTGTCGTTGCTTTTAAATAGAGACAGTGAATCTCAGATTATTCCTAAGGTAAATGCTTGGAAACTGTAGGAAAATCATGGTACGAGCTGGAAGTACTCATCCATCGAGGGCTGAAGCCTCTGCTGCAAGGGCTGAACCACAGATGGAAGATATCCTGCAGGCATTGGCCAGTATTGGAAATTTGATAGAAAGACAGGCACAGCAACAACCTGGAGCAGAACGCCGTACTCAAGGACTGGTGGAGCAGTTTTTGAAGCTGAAGCCACCTAAGTTCAGTGGAATGGGAAGTCCTGAGGAGGCGGAGCATTGGATTGATGGAATGGAACGAATTTTCCGGTTGTTGGACTGCAATGATACTGAGAAAATAACTTTGGCAGAGTACCAGCTGGAGGGAAATGCAAAGTTTTGGTGGAGAGCTTCGAGGGACACAATCTTCCCACTAGGTACTAATGTTAACTGGGAAGAGTTTGTAAGAGCTTTCAACAGAAAGCATTTTTCTGACTGTGCTAAGGATAAGAAAATTACATAATTTGTTCAACTAGAACAAAAGGAGCTGACGGTAGACCAGTATGAGGCAAGATTTTCTGAACTGTCTAGATATGCTCCTAGACTAATTGAGGATCAAGAAGAGAAAGCTAAGAGGTTTCTAAAACGGTTGAGAACTAATATTAGGAAGCAACCGGTGCCTTTGAACATAAGGGATTATAATGAGATCTATGAAAAGGCACAATTGTTGGAGCAGGAGTTGGTAAGGGAAGATTCGGAGAATAAGAGACCATTGTCTTTTGGTGATGTGAGACAGGGTAAGAGACCCTATACAGGTCAAGGTCAGACCTGGGAGTCTAAGAAGAAGGGCAATTTCGAGAACTTTGGAAAAGGCAGGGGTGGCCTAAATTTAGAAAAAGCACCTTATCAAAATGAAGAATGTCCAAGGTGTGATGGGCGACATGGCCCAAGACCTTGCAATGGACGACTGAAATGTTATGGTTGTGGACAAACATGTCATCTTAAGAGAAACTACCCATAAGAAAGGTCGCAAGTGAGTGTTGGCTCGGTGCGACAGCCATAGCATAATGCTGTTAAACCAAACCTATCAAGGAATCCTCAGAGGCCACCAGCACAAGGAAGGGTGTATGCGGTCACCCAAGAGGAAGCGGAAGCTTCCAAAAATGTTATCTCAAGTACGATCCTTATAAATGATAAAAAGGCATATGCATTGTTTGATACGGGTGCTACGCATTCATTTGTGTCTGAAAGATATAAACAGTTGAATAAGATAGAAACTACGCCTCTTGAGACGCCTCTTTGTGTTTCTACACCTTTAAAGGATATGTTATTGTCTACGCTGGTGTGTGGAAATTGTAAGATAACAATGGGAGAAAAGGATATGAAAATAGACTTAGTCGTAATGGCCATGTATGATTTTCATGTTATCGTAGGAATGGATTGGCTTCATAAGTATCGAGCCAAGATGGATTGTTATAGGAAAGTGATCCAATTTATTTTAGGGATAAGTGTTCCAGAAGTCCTACAACTTGTCACGAAAATGCATTTCAGTCCTAAAATTTGCAAAAAGTGCATTTAAGTCCTAAAACTTATCAAATTGTTTCAAACGAGTCCTAAGATCGATACCGTTAGCATTTTCCGTTAAAAATGCTAACGTGGCATTTAAATAATTTTTATTTTCCACGTGAATTTTTAAATTATTTTTTAAATATTTTTAAAAAAATTAGATTTAAAAACTAAAAAAATCAAATTTATTCATTTTATCTTATTTTCACCAAAAAATTTAAAAAAAAAAAGTTAAAATATTTATTAAAAAAATATTTTAATTAAAAATAAATTTTTTAGTTAAAATACTTATAAAAAATATTTAAAAAGTTAACATTATTTTTTTAATTTATTTTTAAAAAAATTTAAAATAAAATTTTTAACTTTTCTTTTTACTTTTTGTTGAAAATAAGATAAGAATAAATTTAATTTTTTAGTTTTTAAATCTAATTTTAAAAAATGGATAAAAATTAATTAAAAAATAAACCTAGAAAATAAAAAATTATTTAAAATGCCACGTCAGCATTTTTAACGGAAAATACTAACGGCGTCGATCTTAGGATTCATTTGAAACAATTTGACAAGTTTTAGGACTTAAATGCACTTTTTGCAAGTTTTAGGGTGAAATGCATTTTCGTGACAAGTTGTAGGATTTCTGGAACACTTATCCATTTATTTTACCCGATCGGTCTAGCTATGAATTTTTGGGAGGTCGACCCACCTATTCGTAGCACTTATTTTAGCAATAGAACCCGTGCGTTACTTGACAAAGGATGTCAATGGTACCCGGCCATGGTTAGAGATTATTCTAAGGAAGAGCCTAAGCTTGATGAAATTCGAGTAGTTAATAAATTTCAAGATGTATTTCCTGAGGAATTGCCTGGATTACCGCTAGAACGAGAGATTGAGTTTGAAATTGAATTAATGCCTAGAACAGGACCTATGTCGAAAGCCCCATATAGGATGGCCTTAGTTGAGTTGAAAGAGTTGAAAGTGCAACTACATGAGTTGCTTGACAAAGGATTCATTAGGCCAAGTGCTTCACCTTGGGGTGCACCAGTCTTGTTTGTGAAAAAGAAAGATGAGTAGATGCGCTTATGCATTGACTTTAGGAAACTAAATCAAGTGACCATTAAAAATAAATATCCTTTGCCTAGAATTGATGATTTATTTGTCCAACTCTAGAGAAGTTCGGTCTTCTCTAAGATTGACTTAAGGTCGGGATACCACCAACTAAGAATTAAGAAAGAAGACATCTCTAAGACTGCGTTTATGACTCGTTATGGACACTACGAGTTCCTTGTTATGCCGTTTGGACTAACCAATGCACCGGCTGCATTTATGGATCTAATGAATAGGGTATTTAAGCATTATTTAGACCAATTTGTGATTGTTTTTATTGATGACATCCTGGTATATTCAAGAGGGCCTAAAGAGCATGAACAACACTTGAGAATACTTTTGCAAACACTAAGGGAACATAAGTTGTATGTCAAATTTAGCAAGTGTGAATTATGGCTGGACCATATAATATTTTTAGGGCATGTAGTATCAGGAGGAATTGCAGTGGACCCAACGAAAGTTGAGATGGTGATAAATTGGCCAAGACCAACAACACCTACTGAAATACGGAGTTTCTTAGGACTGGTTGGTTACTATAAAGGTTTATTGAAGGATTTTCACGATTGGCGGGTCCTTTGACTAAATTGACTCGAAATAATGTGAAGTTTGAATGGAATGGGGAATGCCAAAGGAGTTTCCAGGAGCTTAAAAGGAAATTTACCTCAGCTCCAATCTTGACTATACCAACTGGATCTGATGGTTTTACAGTGTATAGTTATGCATCTCACAAAGGACTGGGATGTGTTTTGATGTAGCATGGCAAGGTCATAGCCTATGCATCTAGACAACTGAAACCCCATGAACTGAACTACCTAACGCATGATTTAGAATTGGCAGCTATAGTGTTCGCTTTAAAGATATGGAGACATTATTTATATGGGGAAAAGTTTGAGATTTATACGGACCATAAGAGTTCGAAATATCTGTTCTCACAAAAGAAGTTGAACATGAGACAAAGGAGGTGGATGGAATTGTTAAAGGATTATGATTGTGAGATAAGATATCATCCAAGGAAGGTGAATAAGGTAGCGGATGCTCTTAGTCGGAAATCAGCTATGGAGATGGCCAGTTTAAGAATGGCGGAATGGAGCTTGTTAAAGTCCGTAATGGATTCAGAGTTTAAATTAAAAGTAGATTGTCTTACCGGTATGCTTAGTGCATTAAGGATTGAACCTGAAATTATTCAGAAAGTTAAAATCTTGCAAGAATTTGACCCGGAAATTATGAGAGTGAGAAATGCAGTGTCTTTAGGAAAAATACCAGAATTTCAAGTCTCTGAAGATGGAGTAGTAAGATGCCAAGGACGACTCTGTGTTCCTGACAACGAAGAATTAAAGAAGGAAATTCTGTTGGAGGCACGTAGGAGTAATTATAGTGTTCATCTGGGTAGTACAAAGATGTACAGGAACTTGCGTCAGCAATTTTGGTGGAATGGTATGAAAGCAGATACGGCTAAGCACGTTTCTCAATGTTTGACGTGCCAACAGGTAAAAGCGGAACATCGCAAACCTGCAGGACTCTTAAGACCGTTAGACATACCAGAATGGAAATGGGAGCATATAACAATGGACTTTGTACAAGGATTGCCAAGGACCTCAAGTGGACATGATTCTATCTGGGTAATAGTAGACCATTTGACTAAGTCTGCTCATTTTCTAGTAGTTCACACAGACTATCCGATGGACAAATATACGGATATATATGTAAGTCAAGTAGTACGCTTACATGGCGTTCCAGTAACTATTACCTCAAACCGGGATTTGAGATTTACTTCGAACTTTTGGCGAAGTCTTCAAATTGCCTTAGGAACTAAACTTCAGTTTAGTACTGCTTTTCATCCTCAAACAAATGGACAAACAGAAAGAGTGATCCAGACATTAGAGGATATTTTAAGGGCTTGTGTGATTGACTTTAAAGGGAATTGGGATGAAAGATTGCAATTGGTGGAGTTTTCCTATAATAATAGTTTTCAAAAAAGTATAGGTATGGCCCCCTATGAAGCATTATATGGAAGGAGATGTAGGACTCCTATCTATTGGAATGAAGTAGGTGAAAAGAAATTGACAAGACCCGAACTGGTACAAATTACCACTGAAGCTGTCGAAATTGTCAGGAAAAGACTCAAATTAGCTCAGAGTAGGCAGAAAGACTACGCAGATAGGCGTAGAAGGCCTTTGGAGTTTGGTGTGGGAGATCATGTATTCCTTAAGGTATCTCCAATGAAAGGAGTATCTCGATTTGGAATGAAGGGTAAGTTAAGCCCTAGATTTGTCAGACCTTTTGAGATACTTGAAAGAATAGGAGATGTAGTTTATCGTTTGGCGCTGCCTCCAAAATTGGGAAACTTACATGATGTGTTTCATTTGTCAATGCTAAGGAAGTACCAGCCGGATCCTGGTCACATACTCGATCATGAAGCCATCAAAGTGGATGAGAAAGTGATGTACATTGAAGAGCCTGTGCAAGTACTAAATCGGAAGGAACAAATTCTCAGGACCAAGAGAATCCCACTGGTTAAGATATTATGGCGACATCACGATATGGAGGAAACCACATGGGAAAGTGAAGATCAGATGAAGGAAAAGTACCTCTACTTGTTTCAAGAGGCATGAGTGATGTCTAATTTCGAGGACAAAATTCTCTAAGGAGGGGAGAATTGTGGCATCCTAGAATTCCTTATTAATCCTTAGAGGTGCTCTAATTCATGTATTGTATTAAGGACTATGGCCGAGTTTTTAGTGGATAAATTTTGGGAAAGGATGACTTATCTTTGGCCATATGTATTATGAATTAGAATTTATGGATTTGTGATTTCAAGTGTATAGTTATTTAATTTTTTTGCACTATAGTACTTTGATTCAATAAGGATTTCATTAGTTTTAAAAAGGGGTTAAAATTGGATTTATTAAGCTTGGGTCTTAGGCCCAAGAGTGTGGGCCTAAGATGGGCCAAATTGGCTAGCCCATAAGCCCATGAATGGGCCATCGACCACAAGGAGGGGAGAAGACCGGCCCATCTTCAAGCCCATCATGTGCATGGGGTTTGCCAAGTGGCAAAAAGGGGAGTTACACCCATTGGCCACCTTGGGCGACTCCCAATGATTACTAATGATTGCTTTTAAAGGGAAATAAAGAGAAGGGGTGGCTGGTTTAGGGGGTGTCGACCGTAAGAGAGAGAGAGGAGAGGAGAGAGAGAGAAAGGAAAGGGAATGAAAGGAAGAAGAGAAGAAGAAGGAGGGGGAAGCCGTGCGTACCCGTAGCCGCGGTGTCCCGCCACCATTGTGCTCATCGTTGCTCGATTTAGAGGCAAGTGAGATCCTTGATCTACTCTTGCATGTTGTGTCTAGAATGTGTTATTGAATGGTGATGAATTTCGGATGTCTAGGGTGTGAAAAAACCGAAGTTTTAAGAGTGTTGTTTTGAAGTAGTAAATTGTTCTCGAGTAAACAGTCTGGCCCAGAATGTTGTAGTTGCTTGCATGTGATGTTTGAGTCAGATTTTGGCTTTTATTTCTTCACAAAAGTTGTATATAACATCTTAAAGTATAACATAATAAAATTTTAGGCAAAATGGATGACTTTTTAGGGCTGAAACCCTCCCTCTACGAAAATGTTAGATCTGAAGCTGTTTTGTTGATCTCTTGGTGATTTTGTGTGTTGCATGTAACTTTTACTGAGAATTTCACTTTGACCCCTTCAAAAAAGTTGTAGAAAACATCTTGAAGACTAATATACTCAAATTTGAGGTAAAACGAACAAGTATATCCTAGTGAAACGATTTTTCTTTTGAAGACGTTAGATCTGGAAATGTTGTACTGAACTCCAGTGACTTCGTGGACTATAAAGTGACTTTCCTTTGAAAATCTCACCTTGATAGCTTAGTAAAAGTTGTAGTAGACCTCTTGAGGCAAAACATATCAAAAATTCAGTGGAAAATATGGAAATTAAGCAGGTGAAATCATGATTTTTCGGAGATGGCTAAACCTGGAATGTTCGGTACTAGGAACAGGGGCTTCAACCGTCCATACTTAATTATCTAGGACGAATCTGACTTTGATGTCTGCATAAAAAATCTACCTTAGGGTCTTGACTATCACATGGTAAAATTTCATAATTTTGAAGGTCATTTGGGTATTTAATTTGGAATATTTCTAAAACCGCGCTATCTGATGTGTTCGAATTTTGCAAGCTGTAATGCGTGAGCTATATCTTTTTCTGTGAGGTTCTTTTGGGTATGTGTTCTTCATAAAACATCTCTTTATATTTCTTACCTACAACATATTTAAATTTCGTAATTTTTGAAGTTTATTTGTCGATTTAACCAAAAATATTACAAACTCTGTGCAAATGGAATCGTGAGAATAATAGAATTGTGATCCATGGTTTTTTTGGTGTAGTGTTCTTCATGAAGTTTCTGCCTTTATGTCTTGACTATCACACATTCAAATTTCATAATTTTTTAAGGTCATTTGGGTATTTAATTAATATGTTTTCTATGATTGTGCAAGCTGGATTTTGTAAATCTCAAAAGCCGTGATGTATGGACTATTCTAAGTTGTGTGAACCCCATGGATTATGTTGTCTTAAGTGGTTGAATCTTGCTGCACATGTGATGATATTTGGCATTACATATAAGAATCAAAATGACCTTGTTGCCATCATAACATATGCCATGTTGATATTGAGCCATAAATGTGAATGTGAATTATGATAAATGAGGATGCCGTCGGGGGTGTGAGCCGATGATGCCCCGGGAGTGTCGGGATGCCTAGCTAGGGAGTGTGTATGCCGGATGCCCGGATGGTGTGTGCTAGATATCCTCGGGAGTTTCAAGATGCCCGGAATGTGGGGGTGCCGGATGCCCGGAGGTGTCAGCCGGACGATACCTCATGATGCTAGTTGGGGTACGAGATGCCCGGAGTGTGTGTGCCGGATGCTCGGAGGTGTGTGCCGGAGGTTCCTCGCGATGCCAGGTTGGGTGTGAGCAATAAATGTGGGATGCAATTTCTGGTCTTGGGAAAGAAAAATGTGGTGGTCCAATTGAAAGAATAAAAATTGAGAAATTGAAATTGAGTCATGCACGGTATGGTGACATGTATGCATGAATGCTTGATGATGAGTGCATGGATGTATATGCACCTATGGCATGATGGTATATGCATGTATGCTTGATGATGAATGCATGGTTGCATATACACCTATGGCATGATGGTATATGCATGAATGCATGATGGTTTATGCACATATGGTATAATGACATGCATGTCTGCAAGGTAAGTTATGCTTGGATGCATGAATGACATGTGCTTTGTTTGTAATGTCTTGATTGTTCTGAGTGATGCATTAAGTGGTTTAATGGATCTTTTACCTGCTGAGTGGCTCTACTCACCCCTTTTGGGGACTAACATTTCATATTAGAAAGATGCCGCTCCTTGCTGTCACAAGGGGCACCTTTTACGGCCTTCCATCTGACGTGGAGGTCGAGTGTATGGAGATCGACTGTCCCACCATCCCTAATCTGACATTCATTCGGGTTCGTGCACTGGTGATGTATGACGTGGGCCTGGCTGGGGGCCCGGTCATTCAGGAGTTCATATCTGTCCACGTCCATCGTGACGGAGTGATGCGGGGGATGTTGTCGCCACCACCGCCTGACACACCGGGATGGGTGTGACGGCCTGCATGAGGAGTGGGAGCTGGCACTTTTTGGACATAGCCGACACTTGTAGATGGGGGATTATACATGATCAACATAGAGGGTTGAGTTGTCTCTTGTTGAGTTGTGGCCAAGTCTAGCCAAGAGTCTTGGCTTTCCTTTTAGTTGTACCGACCCGTGAAATCCATCTTGAAAAAAAATGTATAAATAAAGAGTGGCTCGGCTTTATCTTTCTTATGGTCCTTAGTGGTGTGCATTGTATCATGATTGTTGGAGGGGGAATTGGTAAGACTTGATTATGCTTCCGCAAATAAGTTGCGCTAGGACCGTTATATAAAAAAAAAAAAAATGCCTATGAACTACGATTCTTCTTTTGGTATCTGTGGCGACCTTAGTTGTTTGAGGGTGCCACATGGCAAGTGATCTTGGAAGTCAAGTAGGGTGCCTCCTCTCCTCTATAGACTTGCCACCTAGGGTTTTATAGGTTTCAAATATCCATTTTTTTTTTTTTTTTTGAAATTATTGGACTTTGTTGTTTTCTAATTTTATGGAGTTTTTTATGGTTCGAATTTGGAGAAACGTCCTCATAAAAGTCATTCAAAATATCTTTATCTAATACATACTTAAATTTTAGATTTTTCTAAGGTCAAATGCTTGGGACGAAGGCCTAATCATTTATCATCTGGAACCTAACCCGTATAATGAAAATGGTGACCAGGTTGCTTTCTCAAATTTTTATAAATTTGGATATACTTCCTTCACAAAAGTTTTAAAGGACATCCATGTCTATAACTGTGGCATCCCAAAAAATTCAAAGCCAAGCCATAAGGTGTGTTAAAGTCTTTAATTAGATGATAGAATTTCCATGGCTTATGTTTTAGCCATTAGCCTTTTTAATTAGATGATTTGTGCATATGATTGTGGAAATTTAAATTTGATAGATTAATAATTTATGCTTGACCATGTGCTTTAAAAAATTAAATTTCAATAAATAAAATGCCCCAAGACTTTGGCCAAGATAGAATTTGAATTTGGAAATAATTATAGAAAGGAATTCAAAAAAAAAAAAAAAAAGAGGAAAAAGGGTTAATTTTTAGGAATGGGCCTTAGGCCCAATGGCCTAAGCTTAGTGGGCCGAATGGCCAGCCCAAATGGAGGCCCACGGAAGGGCTATCGCCGGCCCATTAAGGCCCAAAGGAAGAGGTGGCCAGCCCATGCATGGACCTTGCCAAGTGGCAAAGGGGAAGGCCATGCATTGGCCATGGTTGAGGCAAAATAATCATTAGCAATGATGGGCTCTAGGGGGTATAAGAGGAGAGGAGAGAGAGAAGGTGGCCAGATTTCTTTTGGCCGAGAGAGAGGGTGCGAGAGAGAGAGAGATTTCGAGAGAAAGAGGGAGAGGCTGAGAGAGAGAGGAAGGAAGGAGTCGCAGTCGCCGCCGTGTCCGTCCGCCGTACGCCGTTGTTTGCTCATCTTAGAGGCAAGTGGAGTCCTCTAACTTCTCTTGCATGCTTGTATGTTGATTTCATGTTAGATTTTAGGTGTTTTTAAGTGAGAAAAACCGAGGTAAGGTTGGCTTGTTCTTAAGTCGTGTGACTGTTCTTGCTCGGGTTGTGTGAGTCAGTAAATTGTTTGAGCTTGCATGTGTGTTTGGAGTCCGATTTTGGCTTCGATGTCTTCATAAAAGTTGTAGCTAACATCTTTTACTATAACATACTGAAATTTTGTGAAACATGATGGATATTTGATGGGTTA
This sequence comes from Eucalyptus viminalis, assembly GCA_014182385.1. Taxonomy (NCBI): domain Eukaryota; kingdom Viridiplantae; phylum Streptophyta; class Magnoliopsida; order Myrtales; family Myrtaceae; genus Eucalyptus; species Eucalyptus viminalis. The sequence goes on along the minus strand of JABKBD010000019.1, from coordinate 124,825 downwards.
AAGTCTTGTTATACGGAGACCTCAGATCTGGAGAGTTTTTACTGACCTCTTGCTGGATTCATGGTTGCATGTTGGTTTTTGTTGAGAATATTACTTCAGTTTCTTCATGAAAGTTGTAGGAAACATCTTAAAATACAACATAATCAAATTTTAAGTGAAATGAACAAGTATAGCCTAGTGAATCGACTAGATCTTGAAGAAGATGATTCTGGTGATGTATTTTGAGATACCCGAGACTTCAAGGACCTAAATGATGACTCTAATTTGGTTATTTGACTTGGATCTCTTCATGAAACTTGTATAGGATACCTTGATGTATAACATATTCAAATTTCAGAGGAAAGGAAAGAGAATAGGTAGGTTAAATCTCAATATTTCGGAGATGTGTTCACTGGACGATGCGGTAATGGATCCAGAAGCTTCGTGAGGTTGTATAAAATAATATAAAAATAATCTGACTTGGAGTTCTTCATGAAAGTTGTTCACAAATGTCTTGTCTATCACTCTGTAAAATTTCGTAATTTTTGGAGGCCATATGGATATTTTAATTGAATTTATTCGGAAACCGTGCATTCTGGTTTCATCCGAGAAGCATAGGATGTTTTGGGAAAATTATGAAATTTTATAAAAATTCAATTTGGCCATGAATTTTGCAAGTAATTATCATCCTATGGGTTTTTTAATAATTTCTTGAATTTTGATAATTATGGGAGTTTATAGTTATTTTTAAAAAAAATAATAAATAAATAAATAAAAATAAATAAAGTAAGTAAATAAAAAGGAATTATTTCATTGGCCATAGATTCCATTTAATTAATTCATGTTGCATGTGTAATAAAGTCTTGATATGTCTAGATATTGAATTGAGATGCACATGTGATAAAGTCTTGATATGTCTATGATATTGAATTGAGATGCACATGTGAATAAGGTTTTGGCATATGCATGGCAATTGAATCAATGCATGAGTGAATGTCACGCCTAGTATGATTTGTTTGATATCATGCCATGTGCCATGTGCCATGTTAAAATGTGAATAAAATACTGGTAAACATGGATGATGGTAAATGAGGAGATGGTTGTGATGGCGGATGATGCTCGGAATGTATAGAGATACATTGCTGAAATTCCCTGGGAGATTCAGGATGCCCGGAATGTGGGGGGCCAGAAGCCCTGTCGGAGGTCTTTGCCCGAAGGGAATGCCTCGCGATGCCAGGATTGGAGTGCGAGATGCCTGGCTAGAAGGGTAAAGGCCGGAAGCCCTGTCGGAGGTTTATGCCCGAAGGGAATGCCTCGTGATGCTAGTTGAGATGCGAGATGCCCGGAATGTGGGGGCCGAAGCCCTATGGGCCATGGGATGGCTGGAATGCTGGAACCCCGTCGGAGGTCTTTGCTCGAAGGGATGATGAAATTGATGATATGAGAAAAGGGTGATGTGGTGATCAAACTTAAAGATAAAAGATGAAAAATGAACCTATGATATGATATGCATGATGATATGCATGATGATGATGATGATGATGATATGTGATGTGATATGATGATCACCCATGATATGATATGCATTATGATATGCATGATGATGATGATGATGATGATGATATGTGATGTGATATGATGATCACCCATGATATGATATGCATGATGATATGCATGATGATAGGCATGATGATGATGATGATGATGATATGTGATGTGATATGTTGATCACCCATGATATGGTATGCATGATGATATGCATGATGATGATGATGATATGTGATGTGATATGATGATCACCCATGATATGATATGCATGGTGATGATAATGATGATGATGACATGTATGATGTAATGATGCCATGATGATGATGATGATGATGATGATGATATATGTATGTGTTATAAATTGATATGATGATGCATGATAGTATGCACATGGCTTCAAGGTAAGTAATGCCTGCAATGCATGTATAATTGCATGATGCATTGAGTTGTTATGGGATTTCCCTATCTGCTGAGTGGTTGTACTCACCCATTTTGGGGAATAACATTTCAGATTAGCAGTATGCCGCTTCCTGCCATCTCTTGGGGGTGTTTTACGGTCTACCATCCGATGTAGAGGTCGAGTGTGCTGAGATAGACTGTCCCTCTGTTCCCGGACTGACTTTTATTCAAGTACGTTGTCTAGTGATGTATGACATAGGCCTGGCTGGGGGCCCTATCATTTAGGAGTTCATTTCTGTGCACGTTCGTCGGGATGGAGCGATGCGAGGGATGTTACCGCCGCCACCGCCTGATGCACCGGGTTGGGTGTGAGACCCGCGAGTGCGATGAGTAGGAGCCGGATCTTTTTGATGTAGATAGCCGACACTTTTGATGGGGGGGTTTATGCTCGTATGATGTTAAGGGTCGAGAGTTTCTTTTTGAGGTTTTAGGCTAGACGTGGCTGAGTCCTAGCCTTTCCTTTTGTTGTACCGACCCGAAGGGAATCCCATCATGTTATATATGTATGTAAGTAAAGTGTCGTGGCTTGTTTATAAAATTATGTATGAGTCGCGCTGGGACCGTTTGTTTAAAAAAAAAAATGTGTCTGTGAATTAGGACACTTCTTCGAAAGAAATATAGAAAGGTAATAAGGTGTAACATCGGTGCTGGTGACGACCGACGAAGGGTTCGGGGTGTCACAATAACATAAAAATATTTCAAAGAGTTTTGTGAAGATTTGGATTTCAAAATGGGTCTTTATCTCTGATAGTTGAATCTACTCGACGGACGAATTGTTGGATTGTGTGCTGCTCTTTCCATCACACAAATTTAGCATGGCTTCCTCATGAAAAATGTTTTTTAAGGCTTCTCTATAATATATTAAAATTTTATAATTTTTTGAGCCCGTTTGATAAGATAATGACACTGATTTTGAAAGTTGCCCAAAACTATTTTTGTCTTGGAATGGGAGAACCAAATGCTCAAACTTTGAGGGGAGGGGTTGCACGCCCAATTTGAGGAGCAAGCCAATCTCAAGTCTTCTTGGCTTGAAGATAAACATGCATTAAATTTTTAGACCTTAATGCATTAATGCAAGAGATAAGTCATATGCCTAAGTGTCTCCTAAAGAATAGGCCATAATGACACCTAACATAAAACTTAGAGAGCAAGTTATCTATTTCATAATTACAAAAATTGGGTGGCCCAATTAGAGAAAGAACAAGTGTGACCCTAGGGATTAAGCTTGCTACATCTTTCTCTTTAGCCTTGCCACCTTATCAACTTAGGCTTGCCACCTAAAAAAATCTTATTAGTCCATTTGGAAGGGTGATAATGAGAGGGTTTGCTTATAAATAGAGGCATTCCTCCTTCATTTCCACACCACCTCTTCTTCTCCCTCTCTCACTGTGATATCTAGAATTCACTCGAGCCTCGAAACACTTAACGGTCCATGCCGCGTCGACAAGCTTGTCATCGGACTTTGTGGTTGGCACCATTCACAGCCACCGTTTCGCCACCACCATCACCATACCGAACCACCACGTCTCATCACGTCCCCACGACACCACCTCATCATCATGTCTCCACTGTACTATGACGACTCGACCATCACCTAGTCCATTATCTCATTTAAACTCTTCTTCATGAAACGTCACAAGCGAGACCAACGTCTACTTCCTTCAGTACGTCACCAAGCTGCCTCCTCATGCAAGTTGCCTCCATCCCCATGCATACGTGCATATGATGAAGGGAAGAGCCGAGAATTCCCACCCTCACCACATCAACTCCACCGCTTCTCCTCAACTAGCCAGCGAATTGAAGACTTTAACTAAAGAATACAGCCACGTTTCAGTGACTTCATCAAGGTGGCAAGAAGGGTCACCACAAATGGCCACGTCCACCCATGCGTCTCTCCATACGAGCTGCCACAAAGCTGAACATTGTTAACTAAGATAGTCAATAGCGCAGAAGCCGAAGCAAGAAAGAAGAACGCCTATCATTTTCCCTTTTCTCACAATTTCCTTCATTTTCACCAACGGCTTCAGTGAACCTTCAACAAAAATTCTCAGTCTCGTTCTCGCTTTGCTGTTCGATGCCGGCTATTTGCACCGCTGCCGTCTTGCTTTATTGCCGTTGCTAACCGGATACCAGACAGCTTCGCCATCATGCCACTTGCATCGTCTTGCTGCTCCGCCACTAGCTCGTACCACCGTGAATTCAAGGCAAGTGGAATTCCTATTTCTCTATATTATGTGATGCTGTCTGTCATGCCCCGAACCCCGAACACGCAACAACCCATTCTCTTGGTCGATAGAAAGCGACGTCCCAAGACTCGTCGACAACCATTCATTTTAATCTTTCATTATGCACAAGTGGAAAACAAACCATCTCCCAGTCAACAGACAATAAAGCAATCAAACAGGGATAAAGAGATGAACAGCAAGAACAACAGCAACTACTCGCATATATATACATATTTTCACTGGATTAACCAACGGAGGATCGTTTCCGATTTACAAGCCCAACCGAGAGACTGATCCATCCTCTAAGCCATACCAAAAAGAAACTAGGCTAGGCTAATCCAACTAGATAAAAAGAACCCTTGGGTTTGGCACCACTATCACTCGAACTCATCGGACTCAGACTCCGTTGGGTCGTAGTCGGAGACATTCAAGTTGATCACTGGTGGAGCAAGGGTAGGATTGATGTGAATCGTTGTAGAAGGATCGTTCTATGAAGGCCCATATGGTGCGAATTGCAAACCTTGACCTCCAATCAAACCTATTATTGGCAACCTCGGTATGAACGTAACCTGTTGACGAACGCGTGTCAACCAACCAACGTTATAGACACCACAAGCGAAAGAATTCGCTATCTCGCTCAATAAGTCGAATCGATCGTCACAAGGGAACCTTGATTAGGTCAAGTCCTCAAAAGAATAGTAGAAGAGAATCTCTCAACTTTTTCCTCAAAAATAAAATATATATGTCCCCAAAGAAATTTGGTAAATCCTTTATATAGGCTTTCTAGCCGCCACACAAACCCTAAAAATCTAATGCATCATATTCTAGAATATTCCTATTCTAGAATATTCCTAAACAAGAAGAATATTCCTATTTGACTTGGTCAAATATTTGGTGACCAGATAATCAAATTGTGCCAAAATTTCCAAGATTCTTCAAGATTTGATCCAAGGTCATCTTCAAGCCGAAGATCACAAACCATGACGCCAACAGCTTGCCTGAATTGCTTGGCCCACACTTGAGTGATTGAACTAGTAGGAATAGACAATGGGTCCTTAGCACCTCCTCCTCGATATGGCTCGTTGTCCACATCATTCCCTCCCCCGTGCAAAGGATTTTCCCTCAAATCATCACTGGCATCAAAAAGAGTCAAGTCAGAAACATTAATGTGGCACTAACGTCATACTTACCTAAAAGATCAAGCTTGTGGGCATTATTGTTAACTCTTTCCAAAACCATGAATGGTCCATCCCCTCGCGTTAATAACTTAGAATGTCGTTGCTCAGGAAATCTCTCTTTGCGCATATGAACCCAGACCCAATCGCCGAGTTCAAACACCACTTCCTTGCGCCCTTTGTTGGCTTGCCTTGCATATTGCTCAGTCTTGCGCTCAATATTTGCGCGCGTCTTCTCATGCAACGTCTTGACAAATTCAGCTTTCTTTGCTCCATCTAAATCCACACGCTCATCAACAGGGAAAGGGGTTAAATCTAACGGAGTTAACGGATTAAAACCATAGACAACCTCAAATGGTGTAAATTTAGTAGCAGAATGCATGCTCCTATTATATGCAAATTCAACATGTGGTAGACAATCTTCTCAAGATTTTATGTTGTTTTTAATAATAGCACACAACAATACCCCTAAAGTTCTATTAACTACCTCGGTTTGACCATCGGTCTATGGATGACAAGTAGTAGAAAATAACAACCATGTTCCTAATTTTTTCCACAATGTTTCCAAAAGTAGCTAAGAAATTTAGAATCTTGATCTGAAACAATCGATCTAGGCATGCCATGCAAACGTACAACCTCCCTAAAGAACAAATCAGCAACATGAGATGCATTATCAGTTTTATGACAAGGAATAAAATGAGCCATCTTTGAAAACCGATCAACAACCACATAAATAGAATCTCAACCATACATAGACCTAGGCAATCCTAACACAAAATCCATAGAAATATCAGTCCAAGGATGTGTTGGAATAGGTAATGGTGTATACAAGCCATGCGGTTTAGTTGTAGATTTCGATTGCTTACAAACAATGCATCTCTCACAAACACGTGTGACATCTCTCTTCATATGTGGCCAATAAAAATGTTCATGTAGCACTTCATAAGTCTTATTAATACCAAAATGCCCCATTAAAGCACCACTATGCGCTTCTCGCACCAACAATTCACGCAAAGAACACTTAGGCAAACATAGTTTGTTTTCACGGAAAAGATAACCTTCATGCATATAGAATTTATCAAATGCAACGTGTTCACATGCTTCATACACTCTCCCAAAGTCATCATCATCAGTATATAATCCTTTGATATGCTCAAAACCTAGACACTTTGCTTCTAAAATAGTTAGAATCACGTACCTTCGAGAAAGTGCATCAGCTACCACATTCTCCTTACCTTTATTGTACTTGATTACATATGGAAAAGTCTCGATGAACACCATCCATTTGGCATGTCTTTTATTCAACTTTTGCTACCCTTTCAAGTACTTCAAGGTCTCATGATCGGTGTGGATCACAAACTCCTTCGGCCATAAACAATGTTGCGAAGTTTCCAAAGCTCGCACTAAAGCATATATCTCCTTATCGTAGGTAGTATAATTCAATGCTGCTCCACTCAATTTCTTGCTGAAATAAGCTATGGGATGCCCTCCTTGCATCAACACAGCTCTAATTCCTGTACCAGAAGTATCACACTCTATCTCAAAAGTAGCACCGAAATTCGGTAAATATAACAAAGGAGCATTAGTCAACTTATCTTTTAAAAGATTAAATGCTTTCTCTTGCTCTTCTCCCCACGTGAAACCCACGTACTTCTTGATAACCTCATTTAAAGGTGTGGCAATGGTGCTGAAATTTCTCACAAATCGCCGATAAAAACTCACCAATCCATGAAAGCTACGCACCTCTCCTACGGTCTTAGGCATTGGCCATTCACGAATTACTTTAACCTTTTCTTCATCAACCTGTATACCATCAGCACTAACAACAAATCCTAGAAATACTAATTTGTTAGTAACAAAAGAGCACTTCTTTAGATTAGCGTATAATTGCTCGGCCTTTAAAACCTGCAAGACAGCTCGCACATGCTCAATATGGTCATCAGGGCTTTGGCTATATATCAAGATATCATCAAAATAGACAACCACAAATCGACCAATAAAAGCACGCAAAACATGATTCATAAGTCGCATAAACGTGCTTGGTGCATTAGTTATCCAAATGGCATAACTAACCACTCATATAATTCATACTTGGTCTTAAATGCAGTTTTCCATTCATCACCTTCTTTCATCCTAATTTGATGATAGCCACTTTTCAAATCGATCTTAGTGAAAATGCAAACACCATGCAACTCATCCAACATGTCATCTAACCTAGGAATAGGATGTTGATACTTTACCGTAATATTATTGATTGCTCGACAATCGACACACATTCGCCAAGTTCCATCCTTCTTTGGCACCAACAAAACAGGGACAGCACACGGGCTAAGACTCTCTCTCACATACCCTCGCTCCAATAGTTCGCTAACTTGCCACTGAAGTTCCTTTGTCTCCTTGGGATTGCTTCGATATGCGGGTCGGTTAGGTAATGGCGTGTGGCACCCCAAAACACCTAAGGTCACCACAGGTACCTATTGCTATACCTAATGAACACTAGTTACATCTCTTAGTAGAAGCATCGTAGTTCATAGGCATTTTTTTTTATTATTATTTTTGAAAACGGTCCCAGCGCAACTTATTAGCGGAAGCATAATTGCATCTCACCATCTCTCCCTCCAATAACCATAATGCAATGCACACAAACTATGCACCATATGAAAAGATAAAGCTGAACCACTTTTATTTACATATTTTCATGATGGATTTTCGGGTCGGTACAACCAAAAAGAAAAGCCCAGATTTTTAACTACACTTTGCCACAACCCAAAATATATCTCAACCCCTATATTCGATCACATGTCATCCTCCATCTACTAGCGTCGGCGACCCTCAAAAAGAAACACCAGCTCTCTACTCCTCACGCGGCCATCACACCCATCCTGGCGCGTCGAGCGGTGGTGGCTGCAACATCCCCCTAAACACTCCATCTCGGCAGACGTCGACCGACAAAAACTCCTGAATGACTAGGCCCCAAGCCAGGCCCACATCGTACATGACCAGCACTCGAAATCGCACAAACGTCAAACCAGGGATGGTAACGCAGTCAATCTCCGAACACTTTACCTCCACGTTAGATGGGAGGCCATAGAAGGTACCCCGCATGACCAGAGGGAACGGCATCTTTTGAATCTGAAATGTTGGTTCCCGAAGAGGTGAGTACATCCACTCAGCAGGTAAATAATCCAATAAACTACTCAATGCATCACACAATACAATCATAACAATCATAACATAGTACATATCATTCATGCATCCAAGCATAACTTACCTTGAAACCATGCGTATGTCATCATACCATACGTACATACATCCTCATATACTCATCACCATCATGTCATACACATACCATGCCTCATGTACACATACCGTCGTGCCATAGGTGCACATACAACCATGCACTCATCATCACCATGTCATACATGTACCATCATGCCATAGGTGTACACACAACCATGCACTCATCATCATCATGTCATACATGTACCATCATGCCATAGGTACACACACAACCATGCACTCATCATCATCATATCATACATGTACCATCATATCATAGGTGTACACACAACCATGCACTCATCATCATCATATCATACAGGCATGCATATGCAATCATACCATATGTGCATGATTCAATTTCCATTTTTTATCTTTCAATTTGATCACCACATCTTTCTTTCCCAGGATCAGTAATTGCATCCCACATTTTATCACTCACACCCCAACCTGGCATCGCGAGAAACCTCCAACACACACCACCGGGCATTCAGGACCCCCATATTCCGAGCATCTCGCATCCCAACTGGCATCACGAGGCATTTCCCGGGCACAAACCTTCGAGGCTTCCGGCACCCAACCATTCCGGGCATCTCGAAACTCCCGAGGGCATCCGGGCATGTATCACAATACAACCGGGCATCTGGCACCCCCCATCCCGAGCATCCTGATACTCCCAGGGCATTATCGGCCCACCTCCAACAGTTTCCTCATTCATCATAATTCATATTCACCAATTTATGTCTCACAATCAACATGGCACATGATGTAATGGCAACAAAGTCAAATTCAACATTTGATTCTATATGCAATGCCAAATATCATCATATGCTCAACAAGATTCAATCACCTCAATCAATATAATTAATAGGGCTCATCCAAAACATAATAATCATAAATTTCAGCATTTGAAATTCGCACAATCCAACTTGCACAATTTTAGAAAATACTTCCATTAAATACCCAAATGGCCTTTAAAAATTATGAAATTCGAACATGTGATAGTCAAGACATAATGGCAGATATTTCATAAGGACACTGCACCAAAAGACTCTCATACAATTTGATATAGATCACGCATCACAACATTTCTATTCTATCAATACAGCTTGCACAGTTTTTGAAACATTTTTGGTTAAATAGGCAAATGAACTTCAAAAAATATGAAATTTGAATATGTTGCAGGGAAGACATACAGAAAGATACTTCGTGCAGAACATTTTGCAGAAAGAGCTTCATACAAAATGATATGACCCATGCATTGAAACTGGCTAAACCCTTACGCGTCAGATTACACGGCTTTTGAAATATTTCCGACTAAATATCCAAAAGACCTTCAAAATTCATGAAATTCGACTATGTTATAGTCAAGATCCTAAGGTAGGTTTTTCAAGAAGAAATCATAGTCAAATTCGTTCTAGATGATTTAATATAGACGGTTAAAGCTTCTGTTTCAATACCGAAGTTTCCAGATTCAACACCCTCCAAAAAACCACGATAGGTCGGCACAACGAGTTCCAGATCTAGTCTCTCCGAAAAATGAAGATTTCACCTACTTATACTCGTTTGTTTTGTCAAAAATTTGATTATGTTATATTACAAGATGTCATTAACAACTTTCATTTAGAAGTCACGGTCAAAATCCAACTCAAACAACACATGCAAGCCCATAGAACATTCAAGGTCAAACTGTTTTCTCAAGAACAGTTTTCTAGTATCAAATATCCCTCTTAGAACTTCGACTTTTATCACCCTAAACATCCAAAATCTATCACCATTCATACATACATGCTAGACACAGCATGCAAGAGCAGATTAAGAATCCCAACTTGCCTCTATACCGAGCAAACAGCAAGCACATGGACGGCGACAAGCGACGGACGCACGGCGGACGGTCGACAGACAGCTCCCTTCCTTTCTTCTCTTCTTCCTTTCTCTCTCGATTTCTCTCTTCCCCTCGATAGCTCTCTCTCTCACTCCCTCTCTCCGGTGACACTTCCCCTTTATCATCAACCGGTTCCCTCAATTTTCCTCTCCTCAATGATGAACAATCATTGCTTTTGCATGAAGGACACTTGGATAAAGGGAATTAACACTTGGCAAAATCTTCATGCAAAGGAGTGGGTTTCTCATGGGCCGGTTCCTCCTTGGTCAAAAGCCCAATGGGGCTCCATTCGGCCGGGCCTAAGGCCAGTCATGGGCCAGCGGTTCCTCCTCCTCCTTTAGGCTTCGTGGCTAGGCCCAAATGGCCGAAGGGTGGGGCTTCTTGTGGGCTGGTCTTGAGCTAATACTTTGGCCCACATCTCATCCTAACAATCCTCCTTAAACCTTAATTTTATAAATACCTAATTGAAATTTATAACTCACAAAACTTTGTGACCTGTCTTAATACATTCCAACCCATAATCCTTCATGGCCAAAAATAGAATTTTTTTTATCAAATAATTATTCACCATAGGCTTGGCCAAAGTCTTAATACAAGACATGAATTAGAATACCCCTAAAGATTAGCAAGGAATTCTAGGATGCCACATGGCGCACCAAGAATCAAGTCAATTTGATGTTCTATGCCTCAAATCGGTGGTATCCCTCCAGGAAGTTTATTAGGAAAGACATCTTCAAATTCCTGCAATAAAGACACAATAGGACTAGGCAAACTTGGGTCAAGATCATTAGTAGAAAACAAAACCTCCTTGTACACAAGTACAAGCTTTGGTCGATCTAGAACTAAAGCTCTCCTCACTTCACTTGATTTTGCATAAAAATTGTTTTGCCTATTTTCTTTCCTCTCTTCTTTTCCCTCGGTTTTTGCCACAATTCTTCTATCGGCTTCTCCTTTTCCGTGCGTCTCAGACACACCACGCAAGCCCTCGGATTTCTCACATTTTCTCTCTCTCTCTCGGCTTCTCGTTGTAACTTTAACTGATCTTGATACACCTCACTAGGTGTCATTGGTACCAAGATATAAGTCTTTTGATTCATCACCAATGAATAACGATTAGTATACCCATCATATGATGTACCTTTTGATCATATTGCCATGGTCTTCCAAGCAAGATATGACCCGCTTGCATAGGCACAACATCACACTCTACCTCGTCCTTGTATCTCCCTATCTCAAATGGAATTCGAACTTGCTTCGATACTTTCACCTCACCACTATCATTTAATCATTGAATCTATAAGGCCTAGGGTGCTTTGTCATTTTCAAACCCAACTTATCCACCATAGTACAACTTGCCACATTCGCACAACTACCTCCATCAATTATCATACTACAGATCTTACTATTCACCACACATCTTGTATGAAACAAGTTTTCTCTTTGTTGGTGATGCTCATCTTCCTTTACTTGCACACTCAGAGAACGCCTAACCACCAATATGTCTCCTTTTGTAGCCACTTCTCCACCACTACAATCCTCCAAAGGTGGCATCTCATCATCCTCTTCTTCCTTTTCACTTTCGGACTCAATAAAACCATGTCCAGTCATGATCATCACCCTCCTGTTAGGGCATTGATTCGTCATATGACCCATGCCCAAACACTTAAAACATTTAATCTCACGAGTTCTAGTGTTAGGGTTTTCGGTTTTACCTGAAGCCAAATTCGTTCCAACTTTACCGTCCCTCTCCTTCTCCTTTGAGGTTTCGGTTTTGGTGTTGTTTCCTCTCCAATTTGGCTTCTCCTCTCTCTTCCAATTGGATCTCCAATTCTGATTCAAACCTCCTCCACTCTTGTGATTTCGGTCCAACTTCAATTGCCGCTCAACTTTGATAGCTTTGTCCACCAATTCCTCAAATTCAACATAGTGTTGCAGCTCCACCTCCCTTGCTATGTCTCGGCACAAACCACTCAAAAATCTTGACATTGTGGCCTCACAATCCTCCACCACATTAGCACGGATCATGGCAATCTCCATCTCCTTGTGATACTCTTCCACGCTCTTATTGCCTTGTGTGAGATTTTGTAACTTTTGAAATAAATCTCGGTAGTAATGACTTGGTACAAAAAGCTTCCTCATCACCGCTTTCATCTCATCCCACGTCTCTATCAGTCTTTCACCATTGCGCCTCCTACTAGTCACAAGTTGATCCCACCAAATTATAGCATAATTAGTAAATTCAACAGCTGCAATTTTTACCTTTTTGAGCTTGGAGTATCGTTGGTAATCAAATACCATCTCCATGCATTTCTCCTATTCTAGATACGCATCGGGATCATTCTTCCCTCGGAAAGAAGGAATCTTCATCTTGATATTGCCAAGCTCATTATCTTCTCAGTGTCTAAATCCTCGGGCTCCATTCCACCTTCCAAATCGAGCATCTCGATCATCCTCCATGTCGGCCTCATCATCATCATAATGCCACTACCTTCTATGTCGTGTTCTAGAGGTGTCTCACTGATGTTGCGGCCTTTCCCGAGGTATCTCTCGATCACCATCAACCCTCATGTCATTCCCCATCATTCGGCCACTAAGCTCCTCCACTACGACCCTCAATTATTGGATGCTTTCCACAAGCGCTTCATCCCTTCGTATGGAGTCAACCTCCTTTTGATTCACACTTTCTTCGTGTGACATATTTTAGACCTGCAAGTAAATGTTAGTCACAAAAATCCTCACCAATCGCTCCCTAATGCGTTTCTCTCAAGGTGTTTGTCACTCCTCTCGTGTTTGACTCAAGTCTAAGCTTTTTCCATCCTCAATTAAGCTTACACACTCTTGCATTTTTCCTCTCGTATTCTCTTTTCACAAGCTCTTTATTGGACTTAAAACCTGTCTCTCAACCCCCTCACGACAATCAATCAAACTAATCAAACAAGATTAGATCACTATTGATTTTGTTTCAGCAAGTAACAATTTCAAACCAACAAGTTCAACTTTCAAAATTCCAATTGAAACACAAATCACTACTGATTTTATTTCAATTCAGTCTACTAACAAACGAATCGCCTTCTTGATTTTTTTTTTTCGGTTTGGCTATTTTTTTTTTTTTTTGCCGAATCTGTTTTTTTTTCTTGCGCACTTTTTTTTGTGCGTTTTCTTTCTCTCTTTTTTTTGATGAGATTTCTTTTTTTTTCTTTTTTTTTTGATGAACTCAGATACAATTTAAGATGCTAGAAAAAAAAATTAAAACTAATGGTAAACAACTATGTATGGAAGAGCAAAAGCAACCTCGGTATGAACGTGACCTGTTGACGAACGCGTGTCAACCAACCAACGTTATAGATGCCACGAGTGAAAGAATTCGCTATCTCACTCAATAAGTCGAATCGACCGTCACAAGGGAACCTTGATTAGGTCAAGTCCTCAAAAGAACAGTAGAAGAGAATCTCTCAACTTTTTCCTCAAGAATAAAATATATCTGTCCCCAAAGAAATTTGGTAAATCCTTTATATAGGCTTTCTAGCCGCCACACAAACCCTAAAAATCTAATGCGTCATATTCTAGAATATTCCTAAACAAGAAGAATATTACTATTTGACTTGGTCAAATATTTGGTGACCAGATAATCAAATTGCGCCAAAATTTCCAAGATTCTTCAAGATCTGATCCAAGGTTATCTTCACGCTGAAGATCACGAACCATGACGCCAACAGCCTGCCTGAATTGCTTGGCCCGCGCTCGAGTGATCGAACTAGTAGGAATAGACAATGGGTCCTTAGCACCTCCTCCTCGATATGGCTCGATGTCCACATCAAGGATGCTCCACTGCACCGTCAGGAGGGTCCAACTCCATGGGATCCCAATCGACATCCTCGGGGCCCCTATCGGGTGACCCATCAAAACCTCATAGAGGACCGATTAGCATATCGTCCTCCCGGGTGGTTCATCCAGGAACCGATAAGGTATCTATTACCCCGGTCCCTCATCCACCCAGATGGTGGAGAGATGCTTCTTGTAAAGATGCACTCGACCCGAGAAGCAGTGGCGCGTCACAACGGTATCCCTGTCCTTAAGGATCCCGAATTGCACCGACGGGTGCGCCATTCTAAGGGCCTGAAAGTGGTTATACAATAACCAATGAGATAAAATCTCAGCAAGTCCTCCCACTAATCCCCCGGTTAGTACACCAACTCAACTCGGGGTATCTCTCCAGAACCACCCCACAAGCAAACCAACAACCAACAACCAACAAATAACAATAGCTAGGGCCAACCAACAATCAAATAGTCGATTCGCATGCAACCTTACCCAGTATCCCATTCCCTGCACGTTATATCTCAACACAATACACACAATGCACATGGCCATTAGATGATGTAATTCATCAATCACATACGAGTCGCGTCACAAGCGATCTTACCTGGCCATTGCCACACCCTGCATGTTATCAATTCATGCATGCATGCCATAAACAATGTGATCAGCTCATGCATAATTGGAACTAATGATGCCATATTTCTCATATGCTCTTGCACCCACACGTGTTTCGATTATTACTGCCCTCCCTAGGGCTACAACCGAACTCTTGCCAATGTCTACTAGCATAACTAGGCATCGTCCTGCCCCATCGAGCACGGCAATGTCTAGAACCCCCGTCTAGACGGCATTCCTGAAAGAGCATGGGCCCGGCTTCTACCGCAACTCTGCATCCGATAAAATCGGGCATCGTCCCCCAAACCCCCGATGGGAGACGAATTCAACTTAGTGATCACGTCGGCATACCACCACAACCCACTTTTTATCTTTGAGCATTAGCCAATGCACACATGCTTGCATATACAACCTCAAATCATTTTCCCCTCTTTTTTCTGTGAAAACCATACGACTCATGCAGATGTCCATGCAATTACACATCCAAATCACCTCATAAGATCAAAACATGTGCATTTAGACCAAATTTGACTTTTGCATGAACAGTGTCACGTGAACAGTTCGCGCGAACAATGCACGTGAACAGTATTTTGTGAACAGTGCAATGTGAACAGTGTAATTTCATAATTCAATAATTAATAAATTATATTCAAAAAAGTAAACAAAACATTAACTAAAACAAACAATCAATTAATTAAGGCAAAACATGCTTAATAACACATAAACCACAATTAAGCAACATTAAGCAAAATTAACCTAAACTAATCTTACCATCTATCTTACCACCTATCTTAGGGCTAATACAACTTCATTAAACCTCCTAAACCAAAATTAACCCTAACTAAACCAACCCTAAGCAAGTTTATGCATTAATCGACAGATTAGGGTGAAAACTCACTCGTTAAGTGGGCCAGAGACACGGACGCGGCGACGACAAAGGCGATGCACGGGGACCTCAACCACGATGATCCAACGGAGTCCTAAGGCTGAAACAACAACAACAAACTCTATCTCTCACTGCAACTCCTGGAAACTAAACTGCACATGCGGAAAAAGGAGTTGGCCTGGCTGATCGGAGCTCCAGCGAGCAGCTGGCCAACTACTGATGGCACCTGGGGGTTAAGGGGGACTAGCTGGTGGCTGGGCCGGGCCGGGCAGAGGTTGGGTCTAAATGGGAGGAAAACGGCTTAAAGGGCAAAGCAGTGCAGGGACAGGCGATCCGACGAACGGCCGCCATGGGGCGTATGGACTACACCTCTTGAACACAGTGGTGGGTGGTATGGGCGGTGATTTGCATGAGAAGGCAACAAACAACTCAGGTTTTTGGGGGAAGGTCGGCAGGAGAAGAAAAAGGAGGGGAAGAGAAACAAGGGGAGAGAAAGCTGCGAATTTCTTGGGACTGAAGAGGAGGAGAGAGAGTGATGGGAGAGCTGGTGTCAAGGCCTCATTAAGGCCATTCAAAGCTTGCTTCAACTCCCCATACAACATGACCTCATTTTCTCCCTCTTCATTTGACTTATCCACATAATATCTAGGGGCAAAATGGTCATTTTCACCTTGGGCCTAAGAAGGGCGGGCCTAAGAAACGGGCTAGGAAATGAATAGGAACGGGCTCGAGAATTGGTTGGGCTCGAAACAACTCAAGGTTAGACAATGGGCTTAGAAGGGTAAAATGGTTGGCTAGGTCCAATGGGCACACTTACTTGCCTTAGGCCTACCATGGTGGCTATCCCACCTTAGGCCTGAGGCCCACACTAGCCTTGCCCGACCCACGTCCTCATAGGCTTGATTCCTCGGTCAGTAAGTCTTTTTTTCCAACTACTCTGCTTAATTGGCGCTATCGACTGTCGGAGTAGCATCATCCCAAAGTCCATCCCGAACGTTCCCAAAAATTCGAAGTCCAATCTTGGATCCTCATGCCATATCAATTTCGCCCGAATGCCATTTTGGTACAACTCATACTAACAGGTGGCTTCGAGGGTTCATGCGTAATTGACTCGTGCCAAATCATGTTCAAGACATCTCAACACATGGACGTCCTTGACTACATGAAATTGCAAAGGATTGATTTTTATTTCAAAGTACACGATTACTGAGAATCAACATAGGGTTGTTCGCTGGCTCAATAACTAATAAACGGAATCACCCGTCATCCCATTATGTTTTGTCCGTAAATCAACTTCTAGTCGTCCCTGAAATCGGCTTGCCTATCTACAGGATCGTCCTCATGCAAGTCTCACAATCAAGTCGTTTTGTCCTCATTAGCCTTTCCCCTCAAGGTCAATATCTCGGGAGTGATCAATTTCGAGTGAGGTCAACCAATAATGCATTGACGAAATTCACGTTCATTCATCCCTCAAATGACTCAAATTTCAAGACGTCACACTATCATTACTCGAGTTTCCATCATAGGAATCGACCAACCTGGGTTCGGATGTGTCGAGTTGCCATTGTATTCGTGTCTGCTTTCTGTCTAGTAGAGCTGGATTCGGTATTGACTCGTATAGTCGTGTACCGCGATGATCGTTGGCATGGTCAACGCTAGTTTCGGGTTGCAAGGCTGTGAACCGCACTGATCATCAGAAAGGTTATCACCAGCCTTCCATAGGTTGAGTCGTTGCAGGTCGATCCGGTCCTGGTACGGAACTTGTTCGAACTCAAGGAGAGTAGCGTTTAGGTGGTACAGGATTAGTCGAGGCCGTGGTTGATTTAATGAGCTATGTGGCCACGCAAGGTTCTAAACCTATCAGGCGTGCACCGTTTCGTTAGGACAATTCTACGTGGTTCGGCTAGTGTTTCGGGTGTTAGAATTCCTTAGACGAATCAGTAAAACTAAGTCGATTTCCGAATAATACGGGTTTGGTTAGATTGATTGAATACCATCGGTCCACCATGGCGACGATGCCCCGGGTGTTAGGATGCATGGAGGGGCATAACGTGACACTTTCCAAATGCCCAGGGAATGAAATAAGAACCCGGAGGTCCTCGTGATACCAGGTGGGATGCGAGATGCTTGGAGGGGTACAACACGGGTCCCTTCAGAAGATGGTGGCAGCTATATCCAAAATAGATATGACCGTTGAATTCCCCAAATGTCTATTTACTCCCTGGTGTGTCATTTCCGTGGAATTCCTTTAGAGTTATTGCGAATTGAGCTATTTCGATCTCGTATATTGCATGTTTACGATTCCGTAGGATGAGTAGGGGTAGACTCATGTAGTATAGTCTAATAGGCATTTACTTGCTGAGTGGTTGTACTCACCCCTTTGGGGATTACTATTTTTCAGACACATAAGTATGCCCCTGCAACCCACGTCCTCCACAATGCTCTACAGCGTCCCCACTGATCTTACGTGGGACCAAGTGGAGCAAGTTGACCCCAATTTCCCTGAGGTTACATCCATACATATTACTGTGATCTTGATAGTGGACGCCGGTCTTCCATCGAGCCCCGTACTGATGGGGTTTATCGCACTCTATGCCTGGGTCAACGGGCATACAGTGGGACCACTTCCACTCCTAGACGATGGCGATGACGGTGATAGCGGGGTCGAGTAGACGGAGGGCCCAGGGGAAACAAGAGTGACATTTTTGGACAAGACCAAGACGTGAAACGCAAACGACCGTGTGAATAGGCTGTAGGATGGTCGGGACAGTGTTTTGGTTTAACCATAAAAAGGAACTTTTTGGCGGTAATGTACCGACCTAGGTCGTCTAAAATATATAAATAAATAACGTGCCTGGTTCTATATTTTTGTGTGCATGGATTTAAGTTATAATGGGGTTATCATTATACGCTTCCGTATAGAAATAATAGAAATACCATGGGACATCGTGGTGACCCTGACAAGCTGAGGGTCGTCACACTCATGTCCTTACCCTC
The DNA here is from genome assembly GCA_014182385.1 of Eucalyptus viminalis. Taxonomy (NCBI): domain Eukaryota; kingdom Viridiplantae; phylum Streptophyta; class Magnoliopsida; order Myrtales; family Myrtaceae; genus Eucalyptus; species Eucalyptus viminalis. The sequence goes on along the minus strand of JABKBD010000019.1, from coordinate 105,958 downwards.
ACTGCTGCCCTCTCTCTTTTGGCTGCGCCCTTCTTACCCATTTGTTCGCCTACACATCACTCAGTCACCTAGGCCGCTCCTTAAAGTATTGTAAGTATCATCTCTAACTCTTGGCGAGGGCGATAGCCTATGTCATCGAGTTTAATGGTGTTTTCAACCATGTAAGCTGTGTGTATGTTGTAATATTCTTTTATGTGGTTTACTCATGTTTGCATGCTTGAATGCATTCACACCCTGGGGCGAGATCGAGGTTTGCTCGGCTTGGAATCAACGACAAGTTGTGATGGCCTATTGACACCTAAATTTTGGCGATCCATTTAGTCATTTATCGCATTAAAAAATTAGGGGTTAATTTTATCCCTAAAAAAATATTAATTGCATAGCATATAGATTTAGGTGCATTTGTTTTTAATTTGCATTGTTTACATTTATTTACTGGACTAGTGGCCGATGGGTCGAATTAGTGGTTTTGAGTTTTAAATTAACAGGCCGGACTTAGCCCATGAAGAGTGCAAATTGGCCTAAGCCTATTTTTTGAAATTGAGATTTGAAATGAGAATTTTTGCAATTTAAGAAAATCAGGTTGTGATCTTATCTTTAAAAATCAGTAGAAAATATTTAGGAGATAAGGAAAATAAGAGGATTTTTATGATCGGAGGTTATAGGAAAATCTTCGTATATACTGAAAAATTGATGAAGTATTTCACGAAGATCACATCTTTATTTTCCTATAAAGGGAGCTGTGTACGATGAGAGAAAGGGGGGGCTCTCTCGATTTTTGAAAGAAAAGAAGAAGAAAAGTCAAAGGAAAAAAGGAAAAGGTTATGTAGAAAAGTGAAAAGTAGAAGAGAGGAGAGAGAGAGAAACAGAGTGAAAACGACGTGAAAGCAGGAAGAAGAGAAAAAGAAAAAAAGAAAAAAAGAAAAGGAAACCCTAGCACTGTTCCTCTTCTCCGCGAGGCAGCCTTGCCCGCGCCAACCGCGCGTCCGCACCATCCACCGCCGGAACCACCTCCGCCAACCACCTCCGACGCCTCCGCCTGTGACGACACAACAGTCCTCAAGCCCGCCTAGCTCCGTCATCCATGCCAATAGCGGTGACCCAGCCTTCCTCGCTCGCTCCTCGTGGCCTCTGATGACAGCAGGTCCAGATCCAATCGATGGCGCACCAGTAGCTGGGTCAACGTCGCCGCGCTGCAGGCCCCCGTGCTCGTGATACCGCCACTGTTTCGCCAATCGCCCGAAGCTCGGCCGCACTGATTGCTGACCAAGAAAGCCCGATGCCAGAGCCACTCCTATCTTGCTCTACCACTTGTTCGTGACTGCCCAGCGTAGATCTCGCCCTCACCGGTGATCTATTTCAGCCAACCCTCTACCCGAGCGACCACCTGAGCTAGATCTGCAGCCTTCCACCCGAGCGACCCAAAGGAGGCCGTGCCATGACCCGATTCTCCTGCTCACTAGATGTCGCATTGCCACCCGCATCCAGTAGCCAGGCCCGCATGCCTCCACCACTACTCTGACAACCTCCGCCACTACTCCGGCAACCTCCGCCAGCTCTTTGCCAAGTCGGTCTGCTCTCTGCCCAACGCATGCTGAAGCCGTGACGACCTCGATGCCCGCAGCCGCTCCGTCCGCAACCACCTAGTGCTCTTCCGCTTTGCCTTGCTGCACCTCCTTCTTCTGACGCCGCGCCATCGCCCCCTCCGCCGGAGTCCCGACACCGGCCACCGTCTGCCTGGTGCCGACCGATCTGCTGTCCCCATTTCCCTTAGGTTGCTCAATTTTTTATTTATTTTTATCTTTCATCTTAGGTTATTTTACTTTATTTTATTTCGTTCAGTTTGGGTATTATTGTACAAGTTTGCATATTGAGAGGTGATCTTCATGTTATGAATATTATAGGCAATGCAGGAGTTTTGTCCAAAATTGTTGTAATTATTAATTTTATCCATAAGACGTTGGATCATTTTTTAATTATATTAATTTTTGGGCATTTTGATAGTATTTTAATTGTTAAGTCATTATAGTTATTAATCTGATTCGTAAGATTTCAGGTCATATTTTTAATTATTTTGAACTTTATGTTGTGATGTTTAGGGCTAAAATAACCGTTAATTTAACCCATGAGACAATGGATTATTTTTCTGTTATTTTAATTCTCATTTTGTTGAATATCTTGATTGTTTAGATTTAATGTTTATTTGATAATTACTTTTCTTGGAAAAACACAAAAAAAAAAATCAAAATCTTGCGTCAAAGCATTTAGGTTTAATAAATTAGACATGTAGGATTAGGTTTATGAAATTTTCGTCATCTAGTGATTGTTGCTAAGTTCATTTAGTTAGAAATTGCTCGTCATTAAAATTAGGTCATTTGATTAATTTAGATTGCATATTTAATTGTTGCATTTCTTTAATTTCGAATTTCATGGAAAATACAAAAAAAAAAATAGAATAAATTCATTTCATGCTTTAGGATAGATTGCATTCTTATTCATGTTATATAATTTAGGTCATATTTTCACATCATATCATTTCATGTTAAATTAGTAGCATGCATTGCATGATTCTCATTAAATAAAGTGAAAACCAAAACTGAGTTATTGCATGTTAATGAGAAATCATATCTAGGATTGTCGATGTGAATTATGAGCTAACATTGCAGATGCTTTCGTTGCTATGAGGTAAGTTTTGCAATTTATTCATTTGCTTTCTTGAATGCTAAATTGATGGTTTTCGCACCCGCATGATCACCTCATATGTTAGGGAGGTAAATTAAAATCAATTTAAGCTGCCTGTAAAATATTTTCTTAAAAATAAAAAGGGAAAGGTACCGAAAGGGCGTTAGAGAAATCTAGTGTAATCAAGTCCCCAAACTCATAATCTCAAGTTCGTAGGAGTAAAGTAAATCTCCCGTTACTTTACTTGGGTTTCTAATCGACCCACCAAAAATAGATTAGTGGTGACTCCTAATTAAAAAATCAATTGTATGTTAAGAACTTGAACCTAAGTCGCGAATTGGTATGGGCTTGGGAGAGCCCGAGCTAAGTTTAGGCGTAGTGATCCATTAGCCTAATTTTAGGTGGTGCACCCGAATTTTAAGTCGCGACAACTTGGCGTCTCCACTGGGGACTTGTATTAAAACACTTAGTGGACTTAGGCCATTTTTTCTTTCTTTTCAAAATATTTTAGTTTGGCAGCGAAAATATCAGGTACGTCCCTAACATTTCTAAGGTGTTAGATGTTCTTGCAGATAGGAGGTATAAGGGGAGTAGTCTTTGCTAACCCTTTTCTTGTAGGAAGGTGTGGGATGAATGATTTATTTTTCCTTATTAGAAGTGTTGTTTGCATTTAAGCTATTGTGCATGTTTTATTGCTTTTAGCACTACACTATTGCACACACAACCTGCACTCACTCACCTATCCGTACACGGTCGAGAGCTAAAATGGTGAATCAAAACGATGTGCTAGACCGTATCATTGACAATATGGACAAGCGAATTGCACACCTCCAAAGTCAAGTCGATGAATTGTCTGCTATTGTGGCTTTTCTCATCAAGCAAAACGTAGGTACTCTATCTTCAGTGAGAAACTGCGACTCGAAGAAGAGAGCCAAGAGAACTCTTGAATCGTCTCATTTTCCTGAGGTAGCTGAATTTGAAGAGACTAGTGACATATCTAGAAGGAAGAATCTCTGACCTGGAAGGTTCACACCACAAGATCAAGGAGGATGAAAAACTCAAGCACACATGATTCATGGTCCTAAGTAATTCGATTGCCTTATTTAATTAAGGGCAAGATCAGTTGTACTTTCCTCTGCATGGGAATTTTCATTGCTTTCTAGGAAACGTTTTTAATTTCTTCTTTTTCGTTTTCCGTTTAGGGATTGAGCATTGCATTTACCATTTAATAAATGTAATTTGATTGATGAATATCAATGAAATTACAAGTTTTGTTTTAAGGACATGATGGGGTAAACCAAACCAGTCTAATGACGATATCCAATCATGAAAAGAAAATATCATCCACGGAGAAATCCCGAGGACTGGGCTTCTTCATGCTTCCTCATCAAAAAAAAAAAAATTCCAAAAAAAAAAAGAGAATAAAAAAATCATTTTTAAAGCCATTTCCAAAAGCATGCATAGGTTAGCCCTATTTAATTTTCTTACTCATTTACTTCATGTTTCGAGCATTACTTTCTTGGTCTGATGAGAAGGCATCTGAAAAAGGTACACAAGGTTGCAATTGGCCTAAATGTCAATGACACATTTCTAAAGAGCTAATGTGACAGATTAGAGACATGACAAATTTTGGGGCAAAAGCGGATTTTCAGTCTTGACTGATAAGGACAACCCAAGGACATCCATTACTGAGGCAATCCCATTGGGGAATAACCCCCCGCATGAGTGCTTAAATCCATTTTTTAAGTGTGGTAAATTGTTTTGAATTTGACATTTTTTCATGCCTAAAGCTGTTGGGCTCTTTAAAAAAAAAAAAGGATCTTGCATAGTGACTCCTACATGTTTTGTCCACCAATTCCACTAAAGAGCATCAAGATGGACTAATTTAATGAATGATGTGGAATGAATTGAGCATACTAAATTAGATGAGTCAGGATGATGAAAGACAAACCTATTACTATACACAGTCCCCTACTCAGACACTTGTGAGGTGAGTGTAGGAAAGTTCGTATCCATAGGGTAAAGAGTTCTCTCGCAAAATGTATGATAACTGAAATGATGAGGGGCAATTCATTTCTCTATCTCAAACACTACAGGTGATCCATTGCTTAACTTCTTTGAGCCCTATACACTTGTGGAAATTCTTTCAAATTACCCTTGTCAAGAACCACCCCACATTAGGGCAATTGGGAGGTAAAATGTCATCATGAGATGAGGAAAATGGAAAGAAATTTTCTTGCTCTCACTTGCATCAATCTTCAGGTCATGCTATTACATTGAATTCATGTGGTAATTTAAGTGCCTTAGGATGACGAAGAGCATTTCTTTCTCTATCTTATACACTTATATCCTTTGCATAGCCTACTTGAGCCTACAATTTCGTTTCTTTTAAACCTAGTTGATGATCATCCCACACATTGGGGCAAGGCAAGAGATAGATAAAGACCTTTGAAAGTTCAAGTGTCATTTAAAGTATAATTCATCGACGCATGCATTGTGCACAAGAATTGAAATCAAAATAGAACTAAGGGGCATGAAAAAGCAGTGTGCCTGGAAAAAGTAAGGCCAATGCCCATGAAAAGAAGTGAAGAAAAATGCATGAAAACTAGGAGCATGAAAAAGCGGTGTGCCTGGTAAAAGCAAGGCCGATGCCCATAGATGAAAATGAAAAAAAAAAAAGTTAAGAGAGGTGACTATCAATTGTAAAAGGTTGCATCCCTCATGGAGCAGCATTCAAAGAACACAAATATCGAGCTTTTACAGTTAGTGGAGCACATTGTCAAAACGATCCCTGGTGAAAAAGAAAATTGGTGACAATGCCAAGATGATCATCAGCTCTCACCCTTTACATATCTTTGAGCCTAATGATCCTTTCATTTCTCAACCTATGAACCCAGCCTACGTTACGTCCCTTGCAAAGTCTCTTTTGATTAGGGCACTTGAATTAACGTAGGAATTCATATGTTTATAAGTATCACTCGAAGAAGTACGGGCAGGATTATTTCTTTCTTATTTTACAGGGTTCTTGACTTGTAAACCCAGAAATGATGACAAAGTTGTTCTTTCAATAGCCTTGACTCAAAGAGTCTATTTTCAAGCCATTGACCAAGCCCACATTACGGTCCTTGTTAAAGAACCCCTCAAATTGGTAAGGTCATACCGCTTGCGAGAATACTCGAACCCTTGTCGATATGGTGAAATGGAGTGATTCTCCTAAAATTGTCTTTCTGAATGAGAGTGAGTGAAAGTCATTTCTAACTGAAAGTCTCTCATTTAGTATTCTTAGGAAATCCATGTCATGAGTGAAAATTGTCTTGAACGATAATTCTCTCCAGTGTAAATTTGGGTGATAACTTCAGTGGATTTTGAAGTGTGCATTCTAGAATAGCCTTAATTGCTTATTTCTTTGGTGAATGCACTTTTGCTCTAATCATGTTTGACAGGTAATGTTCTCTCAAAGACCCAAGAGCTCCTGACATTCAGGTTCCTTTTTCGAATGCCTCATGATATTAGAAGATGAGAAACCATCACACCATTCAAGGTGCATCCTTGATGTTCCAAAACTTATTTCTACCAGGAGATGAGAGCCCTCCATAGGATATCTAAGTTCCAGAAGACATATTGTGACACCCCAAACCCTTCAAGGGTCGCCACAGGCACCAACGTTACACCTTACTACCTCTCTCTAGAAGAAGCGTTGTAAATCATAGACACACTTTTTTTTTTTGAAAGCGGTCCCAGCGCGACTCATTAGCGGAAGCAAATTAAAACATCACCATCTCTCCCCCTACCAACCATGATACAAATACACACCACTAATCATCCTGATTTTATAGACAAGCCATGACACTTTATTTACATATATTTTCATGATGGGACTTCTTTGGGTCGATACATCAAAAGGAAAAGCCAGGACTCAGCCATGTTCGGCCTAAAACCTCAAAAAGAAACCCTCGACCCGCTACAACTCACATGCTAAATCCCCATCATCAGTGTCGGCTAACTATCCCAAAAAGATCCAGCTCCTACTCGTCACGCACGGGCCCTCACACCCAACCCGGTGCATCAGGCGGTGGCAGCGGAAACATCCCTCGCATCACTCCATCTCGACGAATATGGACGGATATGAACTCCTGAATGATAGGGCCCCCAGCCAGGCCCACGTCGTACATCACTAGACAGCGCACTCGAATAAAAGTCAGTCCAGGAACAGAGGGACAGTCAATCTCTGCGCACTCGACCTCTACATCGGAAGGTAGGCCATAAAATACACCCCGCGTGACGGCAGGGAGCGGCATGCTGCTAATCTGAAATGTTGGTCCCCAAAAAGGGTGAGTACAACCACTCAGCAGGTAAAGGAATCCAATAACCACTCAATGCATCATACAAGTCATATCTGCATTCCAGACGTTACTTACCTTGGAGCCATGTGTATACTATCATGCATCATGACCACAATCATAACACATACATGTGTATCATCATGTCATACTCATATCATCGTCATCATGCTATTATTATATCGCACACATGTCATCATCACCATATACATGACATCATTACATCACACATGTCATCATCATCATCATGACATCACCACATCACACATGTCATCATCATCATGGCATCATCACATCACACATGTCATCATCATCATGGCATCATCACATCACACATGTCATCATCATCATGACATCATCACATCATACATTATCATCATCATGCATATCATCATGCCATAGGTGATCATCATCATCGTATTATACATATGTCATCAGCATGCCATAGGTGATCATCATCATATCACATCATACATTATCATCATCATGCATATCATCATGCCATAGGTGATCATCATCATGTCATATCATATCAGGCATGGTTCAATTTCCACTTTTTTACTTTCAATTTGATCACCACATCACCCTTCCTCAGATCACCACTTTCATCTCATATTTTACACTCGCATCCCATGCGAGAAAAGCCTCTGGCATTCAGCCATTCAAGGCCACCGGGCATCCGGCCCCCCACATTCCGGTCATCTCGCACCCCAACTGGCATCACGAGGCATTCCCCTCGAGCAAAGACCTCCGACAGGGCTTCCGGCATTTACACTCCCTAGTCGGGCATCCCACACCCCAATCCTAGCATTGCGAGGCATTCCCCTCGGGCAAAGACCTCCGACAGGGCTTCCGGCACCCCCAACTTTCCGGGCATCCTGAAACTCCCAAGGCCATCCGGCAATGTATCTCTATACATTCCGGGCATCATCATCCACAACCATCTCCTCATTTAACATTATTCATGTTCACCACTTTCAGTCTTAATTTAGCATGGCATATGATGTATTGGAAATCAACAATCATGTTCAGCATTTGAATTCACACGTGCATCTCAATGCATACATCAAGACCTCATCACACATACTACATGGTGTAATTATTTATAAAATAAAATTCATGGAATTTATGCCAATTAAAATAATCCATTTATCATGCCCCTTTTTTTATTTATTTAAATTCCAGCTTGTGCCATTTTCAAAAAAATATTAAATTTAATTATTTATATAATCTCAAAAATCATAAAATTAAGGCAAGTGATAAACAAGACAATAGGATGATGATTTCATGCAAAATACATGGCCAAATAGAATTTCACATAATTTCATAATTTCACACAAAACAGCATGTAATTTTCGGATGAATTCAGAATGCACAGTTTCTGAAGAAATTCGATTAAAATATCCATACGATCTCTAAAAATTACGAAATTTTACAGAGTTATAGCCAAGACACTAAAGTACATTTTTCATGAATACTTCCAAGTCAGGTTTGTCGCGACCAATTTTTTCGGGGTGTGAACCACCTAGGGTTTGGCTAATGGATTGTTAAGCCTAGACTTAACTCGGCTCCCCAAGCCCATACCAATTCACGACTTAGGTTTGAATTCTTAACATGCAAATTGATTTTATTTAGGAGTCGCCACTAATCAGTTTATGGTAGGTCGATTAGACACCTAAGTAAAATAATAGGAGAATTACTTTACTCCTACGAACCAGAGATTATGGGTACGGGGACTTGGTTACACTAGATTTCTCTAATGCCCTTTCGGTACCATTCTTTTTATTTTCAAAAATGTTTGGCAATTGAATTGATTTTAAATAAACTTCCTAACATGTGAGGTGATCATACATGTGCGCATACCACCAATTTAACACTCAAGAAAGCAAATGAATAAATGATGCAGAACTTACCTCAAAGCAACGAAAGCATCTGCAATGTTAATTTAGAATTCACATCAGCAGTCCTAAATATGATTTCTAATTAACACGCAATTTTTTGTCTTGTTTTCACTTAATTAATGAAAATCATGCAATATGCAATGCATGCCACTAATTTAACATGAAATGATATGACATGGCAACATGACTTAGCTATATGACCTAAGCAATATGACATAACTAAGCATGTAATCTATCCTAAGCATGAGATGATTTATTCTAAATAATTTTTTTTTGTATTTTCTATGAGATTCGAAATTTAAGAAATGCAACATTTAAATATGCAATCTAAATTAATCTAATGACCTAATTCTAATGACGGGCAATTTCTAATTAAATGCACCTAACAAAAATCACTAAATGACGTGTATTGTATGAAACTAATTCTATATGACGTGCACATGATTTTTATTTTCCTAATAAGCATGCAACCTATTTAGGAGAAATTATCTAAACCAATAATATGCAATCTTAGTATGCAATGACGTGCAAAGAATGCCCTAATTCTACATGACATATGCATATGACATTTTTTTTTTTTAAAAATGCAATCTATCCTAGAAATTGCAACTAATTTATCCTAAGACAAATTTTATAAAATTTCAAATGATCTAGCTAAATTAAGATTCTATCTAATTTAAACTAGGGATTAAGTCATATTAAATCCTAATTTAAACTAAGACATTATCTAAATCTAAAATGCCATTTATCTTTAAAAAGATGATCTAAATTTAAAATGAAGCATGCAATTCCAATCTAATATGCACAATGATTTTTTCTGGTTTTTTTAATTAATTTCGAAATTAAAGTTTTCACATAATTAACATGCAATTCAAATAAAAAACTAACAACCTAAATGAATGCATTTTTTTTATTTTTTATTAAAAAATTCATAATAAGATTGCAATCCTAATATGCAAGATAACAAAAACAAACCTAGTCCTTATTCGGATTTTTCCTTTTGAATTTTTCTTATTTAAAAAAAACTCGAAATCAGATTGCGATTTTAACCTTAAGACTAAGAATATTATAAAATATACTTAATCCTAATTTGAATTTTTTTCTCTTATGAAAATAGAATTGATCCAAACACACGATATCAAATCAAGCAAGATAATATTGATATCTAAAAATTGGCGAACCGTATCTCGCGCATGAGATCGGGTTGACCAATTTTAATTTTAAATCGCGAATCAAATCTCGGGCTTGAGATTGGATTGTCGATTTTTATAAGGGATTGCGAGTCGGATTTCGGGCGCGAAAATCGGACTATCAATCCCTTGCTTGAGGGGGCACTTTCATGTTGGAACATATTTAGGAATAATCCTACTAAAGGAAAAAAATAAATAAGTGAGAATAACATTAAAAAAATAAATATATAAACAAAGTAAATAAAAAGGGAACTACCTAAATGATTTTTTTTTCCTTTATCCCTTTCAAGCTTCGTGTCCGTGCGGCTGGTCACCGGCTCCGGTGAGGGGCAGCAGATCGAGGTCTGCGGGAAGAAACTCCGGCGGCGGGTGGCGGAGTTCGGAAGGGGACTCGTGGGTCACGGCCAATTGCGAACAGCGGGTGCTGTGCGGGGGTTTGGATCCGAGCGGCGTCGGCAAGGGGAGTCACGGACGGCTGGGATGGCGTCGCGGGTTGCTCGCGAAGAAGGCGCGGCGAGGCTCGACGTTGTGGTGGCGCAAGTCGTCAGACGGAGGCTGCTGCAAAGCGGTGCGACGCTGGGTGGGCGTCCGGATCTGGCGCGACTTCAACGAGAGTTGGCGAGGGCTCTGTAGGCGGCGGTAGGCGCGACGGGATCTCAGAGCAGTGCAGTTCGGTGGCGTCGGCACAGCACGGGTCGGCGTCAGGACAGCGACACCGTGACCAGCAGGCAACAGGCGGTTCGCGGGTGCAGAGGCGCGGCGGTGGTAAGGTGCGGCAACGGTGCTCGCGGTGGCGCGGTGGCGCAACGGCGTCGGGCTTTCGGGGGGGTGAGGTCGGCGGCGTCGGTAGGGCGAAGCGGCGGCGTCCAGAGGGCAGCAGCGAGGGCGGCAAAATAACCCACCGGGAAGAAGAACAGTGCTTCTTCCTTCTTCTTTTTTATTTCTTTCTCTCTCCTCCCGTCTCCTCTCACGTCACTTTCTCTCTCTCGTACCTCTTTTCTCCCCCTTTCTCAAGCTTTTTCCTTTTTTTTTCTGCTCTTCTCTCTTGACTTTTTCTTAATTTTTTCAACGAAGCTCCCCCCTCTCTTCTCTCCACTTTTTCTGATTTTTTTTAAAAAAAGCTCCTCTTCATGTCCTCGTACACGGTTGCTTTTATAGGGGGTAAGAGATAAGCCTTTGATTCCCCTTCAAATCTACATCCGCGATATATTTTCACCAACCGATCTCTATTGATAAAAATTTAAGATTATGATAAATATTTTCTCGAAATCTAAATCTCGCAAAGATAAATTACAATATCGCAATATTTTTTCATAAAATTCATCCCATACTGATAAGGATTCAAGATTAAGATGAGATTTTTTTCTAAATCCAAATCTTTCAAGGCCAAATCGCAATATTTTTTTAACCATCTGCCCTATCTAAAAAAAATTCATATCTCGGAAAAATTTTAAAATATTATATTCCCATGAGATAATTTTTAATTATTAAAAAAATGCGGGCTTGGGCCACCCGCTCGCTCGTGGGCCTTATCCATCTAATTCGAACTCATCCGCCACCGGTCCATTAAAATGCAAAAAACTCAAATAACAAAATAAATACAACCTAAATCTATATGTTATGCAATTAATAAAAATTAACCCTTAATTTCCTATGCAATAAATAAATAAACTAAATTGCCAAAATTTAGGTGTCAACACCCCCCTCTTTGAAGGTGAGCTCGAAGAGGTTGCCTTCAAAGACAAATTGAGATCTAAATTTTGGGTTATGTGTATGCAATGGATGATTTTTTTCCGGAAAATGAATTCCATTTTTTAATGCAATTTATATAATGCATGGAAATGCTAATGCAAATGATAAATGAACCTACCTGAAATAACTTACCTTCGAGGAGGATAGAGTAATTCGAGGTAGTGGGTGTTACTTGTCCAAGACCCGTACCATTCTACGGTCGCCTAGAATAGTAACATGACTTTGTGGAGATGCTGCTTTCCCAGGACCCGTACCATTCTACGGTTGCCCAGTATGGCAGAAATGAGCTGCTTTCTCAGGACCCATACCATTCTACGGTCGCCCAATACGGCAGAAATGCTTTATAAGGAACTGCTTTCCCAGGACCCGTACCATTCTACGGTCGCCCAGTACGGCAGAAATGTTTTGTAAGGAAATGCTTTCCCAGGACCCGTACCATTCTACGGTCGCCCGACGGCATAAATTTTTGTAAGGAACTGCTTTCCCTAGGACCCGTACCATTCTACGGTCGCCTAGTATGACATTGTTTGGTTGTGTCTAGGACCCGTACCATTCTACGGTCGCCTAAACGGGGATTTACCTTCCAGACCCGTACCATTCTACGGTCGCCTGAATAGGGAAATAAGTTTTGTCTAGGACCCGTTCTATTCTACGGTCACCTAGACGAGGTTTTGCTTGGCCAGGACCCGAACCATTCTTCGGTCGCCCAGCCTTGCAACAGAAGTCAACTGACCAGGACCCGAACCGTTCTTCGGTCGCCTTAATCGATTGAATGGAGGAAAATATTTGGGGGACAACTCGCCGAGTGTCGATGTTTTCAAAAGGGACTCTGGGCTATGACAGCACGCCAGGTCAATATAACTGGACATCGGGCTACAAAAGCACGCCGAGTCAATAAAGAAGGACTCTGGGCTACGAAAGCACGCCAGGTCAATATAAAGGACACCGGGCTACTGAAGCACGCCGGGTCGATAAAGAGGGACTCTGGGCTACGAAAGCACGCCAGGTCAAGAAAGAGACATCGGGCTACGGAAGCACGCCGAGTCAATGAAAATGACTCTGGGCTACGAAAGCACGCCAGGTCAATATGAAGGACACCGGGCTACAAAAGCACGCCGGGTCTATTAAAGGGACTCTGGGCTACAAAAGCACACCAGGTCAAGAACTTACGAAGCACGCCGGGTCTATTAAAGGCGACATCGGGCTATGGAAGCACGCCGAGTCGATGAAAATGACTCTGGGCTACGAAAGCATGCCAGGTCAATATAATTGGACAACTTGACCAAGTCAAGTGTCGATGTACTTGAGAGAGAATACCTGCACAATGACAAGTATTTTAGAGTATGGTAGAGATATACTTACCTGATGATATCTCTGATTCTTGGGGATATGTCTTTTTGGAATTTGGATATCCTGTGGAGGTCTTTCACCTCCTGATGGAGGTTTCTCATCTTCTAATATCATGAAACACTCTGAAAGGAACTTGAATTACTTGTCAGACATGAATTAGAGCAAAAACTGATATGCATTCATCAAAGAGATAGACAATCTAAGCTACTCTAGAATGCACATTTCAAAATTCAGTGAGGTTTTCATCAATTCAATCGGGTTTATGCATAATGACCTTTGCATCACCCAAATTTCCACTTTGAGAGAATTATCATTTAAGACAATCTTCACTCATGACATGGATTTCTTAAGAATACTAAATGAGAGACTTTCGGTTAGAAAGGACTTTCACTCACTCTCATTTAGAGGCTATTTTATGAGAATCGCTCCATCTCACTATCATCACACCAATAAGGGTCTGAGTTTTCTCGCAAGCAGTACAACCTTACCAATCTGAGAGGTCTTTAACAAGGACCATAATGAGGGCTCGGTCAACGGCTTAACAAAGGGACTCTTTGAGTCAAGGCTATTGAAAGAACAACTCTTTAATCATCTCCGGGTTTACAAGTCAAGAACCCTGCAAAATGAGAAAGAAATAATCTTGCTCGCACTTTTTCGAGCGATGCATAAAACATGTGAACTCCTATGTTAATTCAAGTGCCCTAATCTGAAGAGACTTTGTAAAGGACGTAACATAGGTTAGGTTCATGGGTTGAGAAATGAAAGGATCATCATGCTCAAAATGTGTGTAAAGGGTGAAAGTTGGTGATCATCTTGGCATTGCCACCAGTTTTCTTTTCCATCATTGGGGATCGTCTTCATGAAATGCCCAATTGATTGTAAAAACTCAGCATTTGAGCTCTTTGAGTATTACTCCATTGGGATTTAATTCTAGCAATTGACAGTCATCTATCTTGACTCTCTTTTTTTCATCTATGGGCATTGGCCTTGCTTTTACCAGGCACACCGCTTTTTCATGCCCCTAGTTCTTATTCATTTTTTTTTTCACTTTTTTTCATGGGCATCGGCCTTGCTTTTACTAGGCACCCTGCTTTTTCATGCCCCTTAGTTCTATTTTGAATTCAATTCTTGCGTACAATGCAAGTGTCAAGCAATTACACTTTGAATGGCACTTGAACTTTCAAAGGTCCTCATCTAGCTTTTGCCTTGCCCCGGTGGGGGATGATCACCAACTAGGTTTAAAAGAAATGAAATTGCAGGCTCAAGTGGGCTATGCAAAGGATATAAGTGTATAGGATAGAGAAAGAAATGCTCTTCGTCATCCTAAGGCACTTAAATTACCATATGAATTCAATGTAATAGCACGACTTGAAAATTGATGCAAGTGAAAGCAAGAAAATTTCAATTCATTTTCCTCACCTCATGATGCCATTCGATCTCTTAGTTGCCCCAATGTGGGGTGATTCTTGACAGGGGTGATTTGAAAAGAATATCCATAAGTGTATGGGCTCAAAAGGGTTAAGCAACGGATCACCTGTAGTGTTTGGGATAGAGATATGAATTGCCTCTCATCATTTCGGTTGCCGTACCTTTTGCGAGAGAACTCTTTACCTTATGGATATGAACCTTCCTACACTCATCTCACAAGTGTATGAACATGGGACTGTGTATAGGATAGGGTTTGCCTTTCATCATCCCAACTCATCTCATTTAGTATGCTTAATCAATTCCACATCATTCATTAAATTAGTCCATCTTGATATTCTTTAGTGGAATTGATGGATAAAACATGTAAGAGTCAACATGCAAAACCCTTTTTTTAAAAAGAACTCAACAGCTTTAAGCATGTCAACTTCAAACAGTTTTCTATACTGCAAAATGGTTTTAATCATTCATTCAAGGATTCCTCTACAATGGGAATTGCCTTAACAATTGATGTCTTTGGATTGTCCCTATTATTCAAGACTGAAAATCCACTTTTGACTCTGCACAAGAGAATGTGCATCGGGATAATACTATGCAACATCAAAGTAAATTCAAATTGCACATCCATTTTGGCTCGAGTTGAGACTTTATCCCAGTCGGATCACTACCGAAATTTGTCATGCCCCCAATTTATCATCTGCAAGGAAAAGAATAGAGTGTCAATTCCAGAATTAATTATATTCATGAACACAATGTATCCATGTCATCCAAGACAGATTATCCTCTTTTGATTTGTTCCATTATTTTCTCATGGAAATGAGAAACTTCATTTGGCCTTCGAGAATGACATCTCACACAAATTGTTATGAGATGTGCCACATATCACACTTTGGAATCCATATGATTTTCTTTACTCTTGGGAGATGTCATCAAGATCAGTTAGGAAATGATCATTTGCCCCCACGTCTATTTTTCCTCTCGGATGTATGTTCCCAAATCAATGAGCCCACTATCATTGGAAATTGATAAGTTATTTTCAAACGCATCTTTGTTATGCTCTGAGACAAAAAGCAAATGAGTTAGACAAACAAACAGGTTTAATTTGCAACAGGCTTTGGGAAAATGTTTTTTTTTTTTTTTTACAATGAAATGCTTTTGTTTTTAAAAAAAAGGTTTTTGGGAGGAAACATGAGAAAGTCCAGCCCTCAGGATTTCTCCGTGGATGATATTTTCTTTCATGGTTGGATATCGTCATTGGACTGGTTTGGTGTACCTCGTCATGTCCTCAAAATTTGAAATAAAATTGTAATTTCATTGAATCGAATCAAATGAATTACATTATTGGAATGAAAATTGTGATTCCTACCCCCTAAAAAGAGAAAACATCGAAAATGATTCCTAGAGAGCAAAAACAATTCCTAAAAAGCAATAAGAATTCCCACCCAGGGGAGATGTAACCGAGCAAGTTACTCTTGCAGGCTAACGTCCATGTCTTCCGAAGGTCCTTCGTCATTGGCTCCTATGAAGAAGTCATCGAATAGACCTGTGATTCCTTCCAAGGCATCATCAGAGTTCTCTATCTTTGGAGACGTCAGATTGTCCATGTCATCCCATCCACTTGGAACCATGTTGCGGGAGTCAAAGTAAAAGCTGGGAGGAGCCGAATACTTCACCAGTAATCAAACTTGCCACTAGGCTGCCCCGGAGTGTCCATCACTTCCATTTCATCTTGCCCCATCTTAGGAACATTGTCAAGTTTAGTTTTTTCGGCAATGACCAACAGTGGGTTATCCTCCAGGTCAGGCATGTCACCATTGCTCATTTGGGTCTTGCCTGACTGCTTCAGGACTACTGTCTCAGGGAGAACAAGTGCATGAGTCAAATCCGTTCGGAGTGATTGGATTTGAGCTATCACGAATTGCATAGAGGTGAGCAACTGTTGGAGTTGATATTCCATAGCGGAGATACGATCATGCATTTCAGTTTGGTCGGCCATTCTAGCTCTCGATCGCGTAATACGCGGAGGATTCGTTATCACCTAATTCAAATGAATGAAAATATATAAGTACGAGGTGCAAATCCATGACAATGATCTATCAACTTTTTCATTTTTTTATTTATTTATGAAAAGCTCTTACCAGGAGGGAATTTCCTAAAGAGAGCTAGAAAAATAGACATCCTAGTAAAATCAAATTTCCTAGGCATGAATTGAAAACAAATTCTCTAAAGTTTTTTTATTTTCCAAATGATTTATTGCATGGCAATTTCCTCATTTCATTCTTGAAAGGAATTAAATCAAATGACTATCTTAGATTGTCATGGACAGACAAAAATCATGACAAAATAAATTGCATGGTATAGAGATAGAAAACTTACTTTACCAAGAAAAATCGACGGCAATCACATAGACATGCGCATGGTAAGTGGCTCGATTTCTACTTTATAAGGCTTATCAAGGTGAAGCCACAAGGATGATCAGACTAGCCACGGGCTTGTGGACTATGTCGGGTCCTCATGACTCCGGTTTGGTCAAAGAGCCGACCCGGGTCGCGAGCATGCGGACCGAGGTGGGTACTCTTGACACCATGAAAGAAACTTCGAGATTGAGATGGGCGACTCGTACCGCGAGCATGCGGTCGGAGTGGTATCCATCTCAACACCATCCTAAATGATCCTATGCGGCCCAGGTCCGGCGGCAGGTTGTGTGTGCAAAGTGTAGTGATAAATGCAAGGCATGCATGACAATTTATATCAAGCAACACTTCATATATGAAAGTAAACCATACATTCCTACACCTCCTTGCATAACAAAGGTTAGCAAACACTTCCCCTTATACCT
The DNA here is from genome assembly GCA_014182385.1 of Eucalyptus viminalis. Taxonomy (NCBI): domain Eukaryota; kingdom Viridiplantae; phylum Streptophyta; class Magnoliopsida; order Myrtales; family Myrtaceae; genus Eucalyptus; species Eucalyptus viminalis. The sequence goes on along the minus strand of JABKBD010000019.1, from coordinate 88,479 downwards.
CCCAATCTGCAAGAACATTTAACACCTAAATGTTAGGGACATACCTGGAATCCTCGCTGCCAAACAAAAGCATCTTTTCAAAAAAGAAAATTGGCCTAAGTCCACTAAGAATTTCAACTCTAAGTCCCCAGCGGAGTCGCCAATCTGTCGCGACCAATTTTTTCGGGGTGTGAACCACCTAGGGTTTGGCTAATGGATTGTTAAGCCTAGACTTAACTCGGGCTCTCCCAAGCCCATACCAATTCACGACTTAGGTTTGAATTCTTAACATGCAAATTGATTTTATTTAGGAGTCGCCACTAATCAGTTTATGGTAGGTCGATTAGACACCTAAGTAAAATAATAGGAGAATTACTTTACTCCTACAAACCAGAGACTATGGGTACGGGGACTTGATTACATTAGATTTCTCTAATGCCCTTTCGGTACCATTCTTTTTATTTTCAAAAATGTTTGGCAATTGAATTGATTTTAAATAAACTTCCTAACATGTGAGGTGATCATACATGTGCGCATACCACCAATTTAACACTCAAGAAAGCAAATGAATAAATGATGCAGAACTTACCTCAAAGCAACGAAAGCATCTGCAATGTTAATTTAGAATTCACATCAGCAGTCCTAAATATGATTTCTAATTAACACGCAATTTTTTGTCTTGTTTTCACTTAATTAATGAAAATCATGCAATATGCAATGCATGCCACTAATTTATCATGAAATGATATGACATGGCAACATGACTTAGCTATATGACCTAAGCAATATGACATAACTAAGCATGTAATCTATCCTAAGCATGAGATGATTTATTCTAAATAATTTTTTTTTGTATTTTCTATGAGATTCGAAATTTAAGAAATGCAACATTTAAATATGCAATCTAAATTAATCTAATGACCTAATTCTAATGACGGGCAATTTCTAATTAAATGCACCTAACAAAAATCACTAAATGACGTGCATTGTATGAAACTAATTCTATATGACGTGCACATGATTTTTATTTTCCTAATAAGCATGCAACCTATTTAGGAGAAATTATCTAAACCAATAATATGCAATCTTAGTATGCAATGACGTGCAAAGAATGCCCTAATTCTACATGACATATGCATATGACATTTTTTATTAAAAAAAAATGCAATCTATCCTAGAAATTGCAACTAATTTATCCTAAGACAAATTTTATAAAATTTCAAATGATCTAGCTAAATTAAGATTCTATCTAATTTAAACTAGGGATTAAGTCATATTAAATCCTAATTTAAACTAAGACATTATCTAAATCTAAAATGCCATTTATCTTTAAAAAGATGATCTAAATTTAAAATGAAGCATGCAATTCTAACCTAATATGCACAATGATTTTTTATGGTTTTTTTTTTTAATTAATTTCGAAATTAAAGTTTTCACATAATTAACATGCAATTCAAATAAAAACTAACAACCTAAATGAATGCATTTTTTTTTTTTTATTAAAAAATTCATAATAAGATTGCAATCCTAATATGCAAGATAACAAAAACAAACCTAGTCCTTATTCGGATTTTTTTTTTGAATTTTTTTATTTTAAAAAAAAAAAACTCGAAATCAGATTGCGATTTTAACCTTAAGACTAAGAATATTATAAAATATACTTAATCCTAATTTGAATTTTTTTTTTCTCTTATGAAAATAGAATTGATCCAAACACACGATATCAAATCAAGCAAGATAATATTGATATCTAAAATTGGCGAACCGTATCTCGCGCATGAGATCGGGTTGACCAATTTTTAATTTTAAATCGCAAATCAAATCTCGGGCTTGAGATTGGATTGTCGATTTTTATAAGGGATTGCGAGTCGGATTTCGGGCGCGAAAATCGGACTATCAATCCCTTGCTTGAGGGGGCACTTTCATGTTGGAACATATTTAGGAATAATCCTACTAAAGGAAAAAAATAAATAAGTGAGAATAACATTAAAAAAATAAATATATAAACAAAGTAAATAAAAAGGGAACTACCTAAATGTTTTTTTTCCTTTATCCCTTTCAAGCTTCGTGTCCGTGCGGCTGGTCACCGGCTCCGGTGAGGGGCAGCAGATCGAGGTTCGGCGGGAAGAAACTCCGGCGGCAGCAGGTGGCGGAGTTCGGAAAGGGGACTCGTGGGTCACGGCCAATTGCGAACAGCGGGTGCTGTGCGGGGGGTTTGGATCCGAGCGGCGTCGGCAAGGGGAGTCACGGACGGCTGGGATGGCGTCGCGGGTTGCTCGCGAAGAAGGCGCGGCGAGGCTCGACGTTGTGGTGGCGCAAGTCGTCAGACGGAGGCTGCCGCAAAGCGGTGCGACGCCGGGTGGGCGTCCGGATCTGGCGCGACTTCAACGAGAGTTGGCGAGGGCTCAGAGGCGGCGGTAGGCGCGACGGGATCTCGAGCGCAGTGCAGTTCGGTGGCGTCGGCACAGCACGGGTCGGCGTCGGGGACAGCGACACCGTGACCAGCAGGCAACAGGCGGTTCGCGGGTGCGGAGGCGCGACGGTGGTAAGGTGCGGCAACGGTGCTCGCGTGGCGCGGTGGCGCAACGGCGTCGGGCTGGGGGAGGTGAGGTCGGCGGCGTCGGTAGGGCGAAGCGGCGGCGTCCGGAGGGCAGCGAGCCGGGGCGGCAAATCGGCCCACCGTGGAAGAAGAACAGTGCTTCTTCCTTCTTCTTTTTTATTTCTTTCTCTCTCCTCCCGTCTCCTCTCACGTCACTTTCTCTCTCTCGTACCTCTCTTTTCTCCCCCTTTCTGCAGAAGCTTTTTCCTTTTTTCTGCTCTTCTCTCTTGACTTTTTCTTAATTTTTTCAACGAAGCTCCCCCCTCTCTTCTCTCCACTTTTTCTGATTTTTTTTAAAAAAAGCTCCTCTTCATGTCCTCGTACACGGTTGCTTTTATAGGGGTAAGAGATAAGCCTTTGATTCCCCTTCAAATCTACATCCGCGATATATTTTCACCAACCGATCTCTATTGATAAAAATTTAAGATTATGATAAATATTTTCTCGAAATCTAAATCTCGCAAAGATAAATTACAATATCGCAATATTTTTCATAAAATTCATCCCATACCGATAAGGATTCAAGATTAAGATGAGATTTTTTTCTAAATCCAAATCTTTCAAGGCCAAATCGCAATATTTTTTTAACCATCTGCCCTATCTAAAAAAGATTCATATCTCGGAAAATTTTTAAAATATTATATTCCCACGAGATCATTTTTAATTATTAAAAAACGCGGGCTTGGGCCAACCTGCTCGCTTCGTGGGCCTGATCCATCTAATTCGAACTCATCCGCCACCGGTCCATTAAAATGCAAAAAACTCAAATAACAAAATAAATACAACCTAAATCTATATGTTATGCAATTAATAAAATTAACCCTTAATTTCCTATGCAATAAATAAATAAACTAAATTGCCAAAATTTAGGTGTCAACAAGGTTATTTTTAGATAAATTTCTACAGTCTCACGAAGCTTCTGGATCCAACACCGAATCGTCCAGTACATGCTTCTCCGACATAGTGAGTTTTCACCTACCTATTCTTCTTATTTTCCTCTGAAATTTGGATATGTTATACATCAATAATTTCTCTACAAGTTTCATGAGATATCCAAGTCAAATTACCAGATTATAGGCGTCATTTAGGTCCATGAAATCTCGGGTGTCCTGTAATACATCTCCAGAATTACCGTCTTCAAGATCTAGTCGATTTACTAGGTTATACTTGTTCATTTCACTTAAAATTTGATTATGTTGTATTTTAAGATGTCCCCTACAACTTTCATGAAGAAATATAAGAGATATTCTTAGCAAAAATCAACATGCAACCACAAATCCATCAAAAGGTCAATGAAATCTTTCCAGATCTGAGGTCTCCGTAGGATGAGAGTTTAACCCCTCAAATATTCATCATTTTCCACCAAATTTTATTATGTTGTATTTTAAGATGTTAGCTACAACTTTCATGAAGATATCAAAGCCAAAATCTGACTCTAAACATGCATACAAGCTCACACAACATTCTGACTCAAACTGTTCAAGCGAAAACAGCAACACCACTCAAGAACAAGCCATCCAAGCTTCGGTTTTCCTCTCCTAATCACCCAAAATTCGACATACATGTAACACACACACATGCAAGAGCAGCTAGAGGACTCCAACTTGCCTCTAGACCGGACGGACGACGGCACACGGCGACGAGCACGGCGGCGAACGGTGACGACTCCTCCTCGGCTTCTCCTCCCTCTCGGCCACTCTCCCTCTCTCTCGTGAAATCTCTCTCTCTCTCTCCCTCTCTTGGCCGAATGGAGCAACTGGCCATCTCTCTCCTCTCTTCCCTTTTTATTCCCCCGTTTCCTAATCATTTGAAATGATTAGGTTGCCTCACCAATGGCCAATGCATGCCATCCCTTCTTGCCACTTGTCACCACACATGCAAGATGGGATTGGGCCTCCTCTTCTTGGGCCTCCTCTTCTTGGGCCTCCTTTTGGGCCGACGATAGCCCCATCCGCGGGCTCCTATTGGGCCGACTTGCTTGGCCCATCAAGGCTTCGGCCAATGGGCCTAAGGCCCAACCTAAAAATTAACTTTTCCTCCCTTTTTTTTAATTTCTTCTATAAATTTTAATTTTCCACATGGCCAAAGTCTTATGACATTTTATTTATAGGAATTTAATTTATAAGATGCATGGCCAAGCATAGATTATCATCATTAATCTATCTAATTTAGAATCTCATAAACACAAGCACAAATCTCCTAATCTTAAAAAGAGGCTAATGGCTAAAGCATAAACCATAGGTAATTAGAGGCTTTAACACACCTTATAACTTGACTTTGAATTTTGGGATGCCACACATATCCCCAAGAATCAGAGATATCACCAGGTAAGTATATCTCTACCCATTCTCGACACTTGACTCGGTCAAGTTGTCCCTTTATATTGACCTAGCGTGCTTTCGTAGCCTAGAGTCCCTTTTCATCGACCCGGCTTGCTTCTATAGCCCAGTGTCATTTATATTGACCTAACGTGCTTTCATAGCCAAAGTCCCTTTTATCAAACTGGCTTGCTTTCGTAGCCCGGAATTTCTGACCTGGTCTGCTTTTGTAGCCCAGAGTCCCTCTTTATTGACCCGGTGTGCTTCCATAGCCTAGTGTCCATTTATATTGACCTGACGTGCTTTCATAGCCCAAAGTCCCTTTTAATCGACACTCGATTGAGTTGTCCCCAAATATTTTTCTCCATATTCAATCTAATTAAGGCGACCGAAGAAAGGTTTGGGTCCTGGTTAGATGATCTATGCTGCAACGTTAGGCGACCGAAGAAAGGTTCAAATCCTAGCCAAGCAAAACCTCAATTCAAGCGACCGTAGAAAGGTAGGGGTCCTGGAAAATGATTCCTTATTCAAGCGATCGTAGAAAGGTACAGGTCTTGGAAAGTGAGTCCTCGTTTAGGTGACCGTAGAATGACACGAGTCCTAGGCAATATTTATTTCCCTATTCAGGCGACTGTAGAATGGTACGGGTCCTAGAAGGTAAATCCCTGTTTAGGCGACCGTAGAATGGTACAAGTCCTAGACACAACCCAAACACTGCCATACTAGCGACTGTAGAAAGGTACGGGTCCTAGGAAAGTAGTTTTCTTACAAAATCTTGCTGCCATACTAGGCGACCGTATAAAGGTACGAGTCCTAGGAAAGTGGTCTCCTTACAAAGCTTCGTTGCTGTTCTGGGTGACCGTAAAATGGTACGGGTCCTGGACAGGTAACAACAACTATCTTGAATCACTCTACCCTCCTTCAAGGTAAGATATTCCAGGTAGGTTCCTTTTGACATCTCATTCTGGATCTGGATGTCTTGATTATTTTCGTTAAACATTTCATTCTAGACATGAATGTTTTTCAATCTTTCTCGTTATACCTTAGTCTGGATCTAAGTATTTCGAGTCCAAAAATTTCGACATCTCAGTCTGGATCTGAATGTCTTAATTATTTTTGTCTAAACATTTCACTCTGGATGTGAATGTTTTTTCGACCTTTCTCATTATACTTAGTATGGATCTAGGTATCTCGAGTACAAAAATCTTGACATCTTAGTCTGGACCCGGATGTCTTGATTATTTTCGTTGAACATTTCACTCTGGATGTGAATGTTCTTCGATCTTTCTCGTTATACCTTAGTCTAGATCTAGGTATTTCAAGCTTAAAAAATCATGACATCGCAGTCTGGGCCCGGATGTCTTGATTATTTTCATTCAAACATTTCACTCTGGATGTGAATGTTTGTCAATCCTTCTCGTTATACCTTAGTCTGGATCTAGGTATTTCGAGCACAAAATCTTGACATCTCAGTTTGGATCTAGATGTCTTAATTCTTTTCGTTAAACATTTTACTTTAGATGTGAATGTTTTTTGAGCTTCCTCGTTATACTTTAGTCTAGACATAGGTATTTTGAGTTAAAAAATCTTGACATCTCAGTCTGGATCTGGATGTCTCCATTCTTTTCGTTGAACATTTCACTTTGGATGTGAGTGTTCTTATCAATCTCAATGTCTCAATCTATTACCTGTTACACTCTTCAAGGAACCTGAGTGAGAGTTGGGTACTTGTGGAGTAAATAGGGATCTATCATGTACCTCAAGATGCTCTACCGCACTGATTGGTAAGTAACTGTAGGTACATTCTTTCCTTTCGTATCATGCATTTGCATTAGCATTTCCGTGCATAATATGAATTGCATTTCAAAAAAAAAAAAAAATCACATAGCTAATGCGCATGGTCAAAATTTAGGTCTCAATTTGTCTTTGAAGGCAACCTCTACGAGTTCATTTTCAAAGAGGAGCAACTGTTGACACCTAAATTTTGGCGATCCATTTAGTCATTTATCGCATTAAAAAATTAGCGGTTAATTTTATCCCTGAAAATATATTAATTGCATAACATATAGATTTAGGTGCATTTGTTTTTAATTTGCATTTTTTACATTTATTTACTAGACTGGTGGTAGATGAGTCGAATTAGTGGTTTTGAGTTTTAAATTAACAGGCTGGACTAAGCCCATGAAGAGTGCAAATTGGCCCGAGCCCGTTTTCTGAAATTGAGATTTGAAATGAGGATTTTTAGAATTTAAGAAAATCGGGTTGTAATCTTATTTTTAAAAATCAGTAGAAAATATTTACGAGATAAGGAAAATTAGAGGATTTTTATGATTAGGAGGTTATAGGAAAATCTTTGTATATACTGAAAAATGGATGAAATATTTCACAAAGATCACATCTTTATTTGCCTATAAAGGGAGCCGTGTACGATGAGAGAAAGGGGGGGCTCTCTCGGTTTTCGAAAGAAAAGAAGAAGAAAAGTCAAAGGAAAAAAGGAAAAGGTTCTGCAGAAAAGTGAAAAGTAGAAGAGAGGAGAGAGAAAGAAACAGAGTGAAAGCGACGTGAGAGCAGGGAGAAGAGGAAGAAAAAAAAGGAAACCTTAGCACTGTTCCTCTTCTCCACGAGGCAGCCTTACCCACGCCAGCCGCGCGTCCACGCCATCCACCGCCAGCCACCTCCGACACCTCCGCTTATGATGACACAACAGTCCTCGAGCCTGCCTAGCTCCGTCATTGAAGCCAACAACCGTGACCCAGCCTTCCTTGCTCGCTCCTCGCGGCCTTTGATGACAGTAGGTCCAGATCCAATTGCCGGCGCACCAGCAGCTGGGTCAACGCCGCCGCGCTGCAGGCCCCTATGCTCGCGACACCGCCACCGTTCCGCCAATTGCCCGAAGCTCGACCCCACCGATCACCAACCGAGAAAGCCCGACACCGGAGCTGCTCCTGTCTTGCCCTACCACTCGTTCGTGACTGCCCAGCGCAGATCTCGCCCTTGCCAGTGATCTATTTTAACCAGCCCTCTACCCGAGCGACCACCCTAGCTAGATCTGTAGCCTTCCACCCGAGTGACCCACAGGAGGCCGTGCCGCGACCCGATTCTCCTGCTCGTTGGACGTCGCATCGTCGCCCGCATCCAGTAGCCAGGCCCGCACGCCTCCGCCTCTTCTACGGCCACCAGCGCCAGCTCTCCGCCGAGCCGGTCTGCTCTCTGCCCAACGCTTGCTGAAGCCGTGATGACCTCGACGCCCGCTGCTGCTCCGTCCGCAACCGCCCGATGCTCTTTCGCTTTGCCTTGCCACACCTCCTTCTCACCGATGCTGCACCATCGCCCCACCCTCGCCGGAGTCCCGACACTGGCCACCATCTTCTTGGCGCCGACCAACTTGCTGACCCCATTTCCCTTAGGTTGCTCAATTTTTTATTTATTTTTATCTTTCATCTTAGGTTATTTTACTTTATTTTATTTCATTAAGTTTTGCTATTATTGTACAAGTTTGCATATTGAGAGGTGATCTTCAAGTTATGAATATTATAGGCAACACAGGAGTTTTGTCCAAAATTGTTGTAATTATTAATTTGATCCATAAGACGTCGGATCATTTTTTTAATTACATTAATTTTTGGCATTTTGATAGTATTTTAATTGTTAAGTCATTATAATTATTAATTTGATCCTTAAGATTTCGGATCATATTTTTAATTATTTTGAACTTTATGTTGTGATGTTTAGGGTTAAAATAACCGTTAATTTAACCTGTGAGACAACGGATTATTTTTCGATTATTTTAATTCTCATTTTGTTGAATATCTTAATTGCGTAGATTTAATGTTTATTTGATAATTACTTGTCTTGGAAAAACACTAAAATAAATCAAAATCTTGCATCAAAGCATTTAGGTTTAATAAATCAGACATGTAGGATTATGTTTATGAAATTTTCGTCATCTAGTGATTGTTGCTAAGTTCATTTAGTTAGAAATTGCTCATCATTAGAATTAGGTCATTTGATTAATTTATATTGCATATTTAATTGTTGCATTTCTTTAATTTTTAATTTCATGGAAAATACAAAAAAACTAGAATAAATTCATTTCATGCTTTAGGATAGATTGCATGCTTATTCATGTTATATAGTTTAGGTCATATCGTCACGTCATATCATTTCATGTTAAATTAGTAGCATGCATTGCATGATTCTCATTAAATAATGTGAAAACAAAAATTGAGTTATTGCATGTTAATTAGAAATCATATCTAGGATTGTCGATGTGAATTCTGAGCTAACATTGCAGATGCTTTCGTTGCTATGAGGTAAGTTTTACAATTTATTCATTTTCTTTCTTGAATGCTAAATTGATGGTTTGCGCACCCACATGATCACCTCACATGTTAGGGAGGTAAATTAAAATTAATTCAAGCTGCTTGTAAAATATTTTCCTAAAAATAAAAAGGATAAGGTACCGAAAGGGCATTAGAGAAATCTAGCATAACCAAGTCCCCAAACTCATAATCTCTAGTTCATAGGAGTAAAGTAAATCTCCCATTACTTTACTTGGGTTTCTAATCGACCCACCAAAAATAGATTAGTGGCGACTCCTAATGAAAAAATCAATTGCATGTTAAGAAATTGAACCTAAGTCGCGAATTGGTATGGGCTTGGGAGAGCCCGAGCTAAGTTTAGGCTTAGTAATCCATTAGCCTAATTTTAGGTGGTGCACCCGAATTTTAGGTCGCGACATGGCCTAAGGCAGCAAGCTCTTGGACCAGCATTGAGGCGTGCTAGTTCCAGGTCTCGTCCGGTGTGAGGATCACCCAAGGCCACGAGGTCTTGGATAGGCATTGAGGTGTGCTAGTTCTAAGTCTTGCTCGGTATGGAGATAAACCAAGCGCATGAGGTCTTGGTACGATATTGAAATTTATCAATTCCAAGTCTTGCATGGTAGGGGGATCTACCTAGGTGTACGTTTCAAGTTACGAACCAAGAGTCATGCCCGGCATATTATATAGTATGATGCTAAAGGTCATGGCACACTCAATTGAATGAACATGTCCTTAGGACTTGTATGCATCAGCGATGATGAAAGATAAAAAACCAGCTTGTGTGATGTACCACATGTGATCACCTAATTAAAGATAAGTATCATCGCCACTTAAGATGGGGATGATGCCCTCACACTAACGGGATGCCTGGGTTTAAGCCCAAAAGCCTCGAGAAGCTAACCCAAAAAACCTCAATAGAGCCAAGATGCCCTGGTCGAGCTAGGAAGCCCAGTATGAAGCCAAAAGCCTTAATCGAGCCGAGAGGGCCTGGTCAAGCCAGGACAAAGTTAAATGAATCTTTTATGCATGCTTGTATATGCATAAAAATGATATGTTGATGTGTTCATTGACAAGCTAAAGGTAAGTATGCATTGAAGTATACTGTAATGGACATATACATGCAGTGTAGCAATAAGTTTGTTATTGATCTACCATTGACATTGTATAGCGAATGTTGTACCTACTAGATTTTAATGATGAGATGTCCTTGTAGTAGAATATTATGGGTTTTACTTACTAAGTCTATGACTCACCCGGTTGTTTTTTTAGAATTGTAGGCATGGTGGTGTGGCAATCTTGCTAGAGGAGTTAAGGTTTATCCCGACCTTTTTAAGCATAGAACATATAGTGGTTTTGCAATCTTGCATGAGAATTGTCAACATCACAAAAAAAAACCACCATCCTATCCTCATGTTCCATGGTAAGAGTGAATTCTTTCCTTTGTGGTCCTTTTCCATTTGATTTCACTTTCTCAAGAGACTCATCCCAAGCCAAATCCAATTGCACATTCGATGGTTATGGAATCCTAAAGTGCACCTTATTAGCAGAGTTGACGACCCACTTCCCCTCATGGGGTTGACAGGTCTAACGCCATATTACCCTTTGAGGGTGCTCTGTCAATATCATGTACTTCAAATGATGTACCATCTTAATTATCGCAAGGAGGTCATTGTGGAGGACCAAATCGACCATATTAAGGCCGTGATTTGAGCTACCATCGGGTTATGGTACCCCTATGCTCCATAACATATAGTTTCCATTGATGAGTCCAAGTTAGAAGGAGAGATGAAAATACATCATCCGACAACTGATTACATTTATCGTCCAGTGAAGCCTAAACTCAAGATCGAGGTGCCTGATATTCTAAGCCTCAAGAATTTCAACAAGCTCAAGTCATAAGGGAAGAAGACAAAACCTTGGCCAAGGTGGAATGCTTGGCCCATGACAACAAGCGTTTTCGCACAACCCCATCAAGTCCCTTTAGCTCTTAGGAATTTTACCTAAGATTTCCCATGCACTTTATTTTTCATTTCATGTAAAAGAGAATTCTTTGTACTTTCCTCATTTCATTGTCAATTTTCTTGTATTCCTTTTCACATTACACGTAATTTGAACCTCTTTGTAATCTCAAATATTTAAGGGTCTACTTTCCTTGTATTTATTTGATATGATCAATGAAATTTAATGAGATTGCACATTTTGATATAATTTTTAGAAAAATGGGCATTTGGGTTAAACATTCATTATCGTCCTTTTCAATTGTATAATTTCTTTTGAAGAAATTTTGATAAGATGATGTTTTATGATACTAGGGTCATATAAACTTCTTATAACCATTTCATCTCAAGAAAATATAATATAGAATTGATAAGGTTCATATTTTCTTGATTCATTGATCACATTCTAATTCGAGTTCCTTTTCCTTTTGTTCAAAGGTATTAAAACACGATTGAGATGCGTCCTATTATATGCACTTGTCGTCAAGTAAGGATGGAGAATGAAGACACTCGTACTCGTATTATTACCATGGAGAATCAAATGGCGCAAATGATGGCGCTCCTAACTGATCTTTCCAAGTGAAGAACCTTACACTTGTGGGCCCCTGCTACTATAGCATCTATCTCCACCATGCCTACTGACACACCAATGGTGAACCCTGCTGACAAAGGATCCACTGAAGATGTCCCTATTACCACTCCAACTGTTATCGACTTGGAGGCTCCACCCAAGGAATCTCCAATTGTCCACCTGGATGAAGAAAGTGCGAGACACCTTGCAAAAATGGAGGAACACCTACGTGTCGCGATACTTGACCATGAAAGTTTCCTCACAATTCTCAACCATAGGAGTGTCATCACCTCAGCCCCTAGACAAACCTCTTGTGAATTCACCTAATCGTGATCGCAAACTCTCTCAAGCTCGTATCCCACGTGACAGCGAAGTGTCACTATCCATACTCACACGAGCAACACACCTCAAGAGAGGAGGTCGGGTGTGGATAATAGATTTAAGGGTACATTTATCATGGTAGTCCCCTCTAGTACTCTCTTCCTTAAGGATGACATTACTTTATCCATTAGGATTTTTCCACATCGGGTATGCTAAACCATGGTAAGTTTCGTCGAAACTCATACCTCTCGCAATGGGTTTATTTATACGGTCTAGTTGTTTTTAGACAACTTAAAAATAAGACATGAGTTGCCAGTAGCCTCGTTTTTTGGGGGTCGGCTAGAAAACCCAATCGATGGTCAAGAGTATTATCTCGATTCCTACGCAACCAGATACCTAAGTTCAGGGACTTGGGTTACGTTAATATTTCTATTAGCGCCATTTTGATACCTAACAATATGTTGTGTTTACCTAAAGTATCCAAGCATTTCTTCTTCAATTTTTCAGGATCGTTTATCCTAAACTAGGCGATAATGGGTGTTGGTTGTTTTCATGCTATTCTATTTCTAAGAAAAACGAAAATAAAATAGTCAATTAAATTCAAATTGCGAAACAGTAAATAAACAATCAATGAAAGCAGTAAGTCTATCATGCAATCCTAGGAAAAGATAAAAAAAGAGAAAAAAAAAACTAAAGGACAAGAAAGAAAAGAACCCATAACTTGTCAGGCTTTTATACAAATAATAGGAACTCGAGACATATGTCAGAGATGAATGATACAAAAGCATGGTCGAATTGGACATCAACCTTTCACCGTCTTCACATTGCCTTTCATCTTCGGGATCCTTATCTAAGCCTAGCCTGAGAATTGTAACTAGGTACATACAATGGAAAGAAACAAGCATACATGTCAAAACAACCAAAAGCACAACATCATGCCAAGGTCAATCAATCAAAAGAAGTTTAGTTCAAAAATTCGATTTGGGCCTCGGGGTCGACTTTTGTAGTTCATACATAGGTCCTCTTAAGACACCTACCCAATTCATTCTATGATTTATAGCCATTATTGACTAATTGAATTTTAACATGGCCAATAATGCATGTAAATCCCTAACAAGGCATTCTATGTGGTTCCCAAGATCTACCCTCAATCATGCATTGGTCCTAACATATATCTGGAAGACACATGCATGAACATGAACTAAGCACACAAGCAGGTCTTTTCGACCTTATTTCTCAACCAACCAAACAAATGAGTAAACCGTCGGCAAATCACTTATTACCAAGGGCATGCGCCAATTACGAACATAGACATTTCTAATGAATGATGTGATTATATGTATGAGGGTACATGGGATATTTCAACGACTTTTTTTGAAATCATCGACAAAGTTTTTAAGACAAAGTGATGCCTCGGCTATGGAAGGCATTCAATTACCAAGGCTAGGTCGAGGCTCACATAAATGCACTCACAAGCATCGCAGACATTTTGAATACAATCCAAATCATGACTTTTACAATCATCAAATCAAGACTTATAGAGATTTGAAAATATTTAGGATTAAAAAATATCTAGGCTATGGAACACATTTAATTGCCAAGGCTAGCTCGGAACTTGCATGAATACATTCACAAGCATCTTACACATTTTAAATATGATTCAAACCATGACTTTTCCTTAAATCAAATCAAGCTTTGAAAAAGAATTTCTAAGAAATTATTTTTGGCAACATCACATATACCAAAGTGATTTTCAGATATGATTTGAAAGGCACGAGTATATTTGGAGTAGTCTCTAAATTAAATTTCGAAGAATGAACTACGCCTAATTATGACTACAATGAAAATTATTTGATTTTTAGCCGATTTAGAAACTAAAATCCAAAAATTCGTCTTTACCAAAAAAAAAAAAAAAAAATCCAAAAGTTCGAAAAACAAGGTACCCAATCGAATTTTGTTAATTTTTTTATACACGAGTCAATTTGACAATAAAAGGAATATTTTTGTAGATTTTTTATTTTTTAAATTTTTTGATCAAAGGTTTAACCAAAAGTCAAGTTTTTACTTGACTTTTTCCAAAAAGTTGATTTCTCGGTCAAATCTTTGATTTTTTGAGAAATTGATTTGATAAAGTGAAATTAAAACTAAATGGTATCTTTTGGGTGAAAAGCCAAATTTTTTACTTAGAGTTGACTTTTCATCAAAGGGTTGATCAAAAGTCAACACAAAAGTCAAACGTTTGACTTTTTGTATTTTTTTTAAAATGAATTAGAAATTGCTTGAGAACAACAACGCAATTTTCTAGTCAAGAAACAGGCTCTATTGTAATTAGAATCCCAAATCTCGATTTTTGCCTTTTAGACGTGTCGACTAAAAATGAAGTGTCAATAGCTAGCCCTCTTTGAGTGGGAGCTCAAAGAGGTGTTGTGACGAAGTGGTATCCATTTCAATACCATCCTAAATGATCCTATGCGGCCCAGGTCTGGTGGCAGGTTGTGTGTGCAAAAGTGTAGTGCAAGATGCAAGGCACGCACAACAGTTTAAATCAAACAGCACTTCAATAACTCGAATAAAAAAACATTCATCCTCAACTCCAACCTGCAAGACAAGGGTTAGCAATCACTACTCCCCTTATACCTCCCAATCTGCAAGAACATTTAACACCTAAATGTAAGGGACGTACCTGGGATCCTCGCTGCCAAATAAAAATATTTTTCAAAAGAAAAGAAAATTTTGCCTAAGTCCACTAAGAGTTTTAACTCAAGTCCCCAGCGGAGTCGCCAAGCTATCGCGACCAAAATTTTTCGAGTGTGAACCACCTAGGTTTGGCTAATGGATTGTTAAGCCTAAACTTAACTCGGGCTCTCCCAAGCCCATACCAATTCGTGACTTAGGTTCAAGTTCTTAACATGCAATCGATCTTTCAATTAGGAGTCGCCACTAATCTATTTTTGGTGGGTCGATTAGAAACCCAAGTAAAGTAATGGGAGATTTACTTTACTTCTATGAACCAGAGATTTATGAGTTCGGGGACTTGGTTACGCTAGATTTCTCTAACGCCCTTTCGGTACATTTCTCTTTTATTTTGAAAAATGTTTGGCAAGCAGCTTGAATTAATTTTAGGCTATTTCCCTAACATGTAAGGCGATCATACAGGTGCGCAATCCACCAATTTAACATCCAAGAAAGCAAATAATAGAAAAATGCAGGACTTAACTCATAGCAACGAAAACATCTGCGTTATTAGTTCAGAATTCACATCAACAGTCCTAGATATGATTTCTAATTAACACGCATTTTTTTCACTTAATTAATGAGAATCATGCTTTATGCAATGCATGCTACTAATTTAACATAAAATGATATGACATGGCAACATGACTTAGCTATATGACCTAAGCGATATGACATAAATAAGCATGTAATCTATCTTGAAGCATGAGATGGATTTATTCTAAAAAATAATTTTTTTTGTATTTTCCATGAGATTCGAAATTAAAGAAATGCAACACTTACATATGCAATCTAAATTAATCTAACAACCTAATTCTAATGACGGACAATTTCTAATTAAATGAACCTAACAAAAATCACTAAATGACATGCATTGTATGAACTTAATCCTATATGACGTGCACATGGTTTTTATTTCCCTAATAAGCATGCGATCTATCCTAATATGCAATTAACCTAAATATTTATATTTTTTGGGGTTTTCTTTTACGGGAGCAATCAAATAAAGGCATCAAGAACATCACGGCAACAAATCAAGCAAGATATCATCCATGTCCATTTAATTTTGGGAAATAAATTGACGAATCGTATCTCGCGCATGAGATCAGATTGGCCAATTTTAAAATAAAATCACGAATCGTATCTCAAGCGTGAGATCATATTGGTGATTTTTCCGTACGATTGCGGGTCATATTTCAAGCGTGAAATCGGACCGTCAATCATATGTATGTTGCGAAATTAGGAAGATTTCCCAATTTGAAAGACTATTCGGGAAACATGGGACAAGATAACATCATTCGGGGGTTTAATCAAGAATGCAATACCTCAATTGAGCAAACGAAATATTCAATAATTAATTTAGATGGGAATTTTACCTACCTTGATTGTTGTTTCCTAGTTTGGACGGGTATCTAATCGTAGGAGTCACGATCAACTTTGCTTCACGGTAGCTGGCTCACGATAACGTTTTGGGAATCGCTCACGGCACTCGACGGTGGAGAGGGCTCTCAGCTCAGTAAGGGTTGCGTCAATATTATTGGACACAACCAAGAGTGGGCTTTCTTATTTGCCGATCGTCTCCTCTTAGGAGCCTTTCTATATTTTAATGTAACCCCCAATACAGTTCCTTTGACCCCCGTTTGAAGCTCTCCTCTTAACCTGCAAAGGCCAAAAAAATATTTAATGCGAAGAAGGCCAAAAAAATATTTAATGCGAAGAGCGCCCAAGAGGCTTTTGATGTGGCACGAGCCCAGCAGCGCCACCGATGGTAGGATGAAGCAGAGGCGGCGCGTCGAGATGGGGGGAGCAGCAGCTTCGTTGTCCACACTGCGAGACCAGAAAAGCAGCCCCGTTGCGTGGCAAGGCCACAACAACAGCGGAGTCGCCTGGTGCAAGGGACTTGCGATGACCGAATTTGGCTGTTTTAGCCGTGGGACTTCAACGTCAGGGATGGCTTGAATGGATGAGGTGTCTGCAAATAATTCAAATTGGATCCAACGAAGTCTTTGACCGAGGAAAGCAGCCTTCTCTCTCACTCTTTCGTGGCCTTGTATTCCATTGTATAGCCTCCAAAACTTCGTGGTTGTTGATCAAGGCTTGACTGGAAGTGAACGCTGTTGCTCTATCATCGGGGAGGATCACTGGAAAGCTGGTCGCTGTCAATGCAACAGACGATCGGCAGCAAGATCGGTGTCAAGGTGCGGCCACGAACTCAGCAAAGTCACGGCCGTGAAGAGCTTCTGGCGGAGCTCCCTCTCCGCTCTCGATTCTCACGTCTTTTCTCTCTCGTATGAAGAATGCCCCCAGCTTTTGTCCTGTAATGAGTCAATTTATATTGAAAGGGCGTAAACCAATGAGGAAAGAAAGCATATTTTGTTTCCTTCTGTGCATGCATTGAAATATATTTTCTTTCCTTTCCTCTTTATTGATCGAATGCCGATATATATTTTTTTTTGCAAATCCATGCCCGCAATGCAGAACATGCCCAACATTCCCCTCTCATGCTGATCTTCGGAATTTCCTTTGTGCATATGCTCGTATCTTTCCTCTTAAAATAATGTTGGTCAATTTCTTGCTCCCCACGTTGACCGAATTATGGGAAAGCGCATAATTTTCCTTCACGTGGATGGGCTTCTCTATGTTCGAATCGGTGGCCGGTTACACGCTGTCCTTCCTTTGCATTCGTTCCCTTAAATGCACAAATATGTTGGTGCCAATATGCTGGAAATTTCTTAATTGACTTTTAACAATTTAGGACACCCATGTAATATCAATCACCATGGAGGAATTATCGACTTATCCATGGTTTAATGCTCTTGTTGGCTTCAATATTCAAAGCCATTCACCAAAATCCATTCATCGCCAGCCTAACAAATATGCAATTAAATGAAATATGCTTCTAATGACCATATGTTATGGAATTAAATTATTATTTTTTTTAGGGGTTCAAATTAATCCCTGATTTTTTAATGCGATAAATGACTAAACGGATTGCCAAAATTTAGGTGTCAACAATTCGAGATAAGAATTAAGTTGGCTCATTTCACCAAACTAAGTCGATACATATTAAGAAATATGAAGGTTACAATGAGTCCGACTAAACAACACAAAATCGCATGGACAATATTATTTAACCTTTGTGGAACCTAATGTTGGAATCAAAAGTAACGTTTGGAACCAACCTTACTCTCCCTAGGGTGGGCCTTTCACCTAGCTCACATACAGACGTCGGAAGAAGAGATAACAAGAATTTTTTACACTATTTAAGACCTCTCCTTTACTTACCATATTTTAGTTCAAAAAATGAAGCTTCTCATATAAGAACTAAATCTACCAGGTTTGCTTTCCCTTTACCGTTACGATTACCATCTCTTTGTATGAGTGCGTGCGTGTGAAGCTTACTTATTTAGTGGTTTCTTGTTTCCTACAGTCTTGACAATCACGAGGATGCTCTTGGATAGAAGGCACCACAATGATCTTTGGAGTTGAACATATGTCTGTCACATCCTTTCATCCCGCCAACCCCCCCCCCCCCCTCTCTCTCTCTCTCTATCTATCTATCTATCTCTATATCTATCTATATCTCTCTCTCTCTCTCTCTCTCTCTCTCTCTCTCTCTCTCTCTAAGTGTCCGAACGAACAATGTCATGTGACTATTGTCTTATGTGATGAACTGACATGATGCAACTGACATGATGCCATTCATCTAAAGCAGGATATTCTTTCTTCAGTCTTAAGCATCTTTGTTAGCATGTATTCAATCCAATGAAGTCAAGAAAGCACGAGAGCTAAAAAAAGGCTTAGATGAAGTTGAGGAGTTACAATTAATGAGCGCATGTCGCATGAGGCAGGAGTTAAATTACTAATTTAATTAGCCACAATCTTTTAAATAAATAAATAAACATGTAAGAGGATGCAAGAAATAGAAACATTATTATATTAGTCCAGTTAATATCATTCAGGCACCAATGTTTATGTTGAAGAGCCTAGACCGTTAAGAGGACCTGCAAGCCCTCATATGTTCATGTATAAATTACAAAGCTTTTGTATAATGACCTGCATCTAAATCACATATATTTTACCAGTTAAATTGAAGTGACACCATCTCAGACGGAGAAACAATTTCGTCACCATTCTGCAAAAGGAAAAGTATCCAAAACAAAGATTCACAAGAAAGACATCATAGCGCTTTTCCACTTTTGAGATTTTGTGCCTGATCGCTGAGGAGTGAAGTTGAGGCCAAACATCTCCTTGGAAGCTTCCTCTGGATGAACAAATCCAACAAGCTATGCTACAATTTTGGCACTCTCGGCCATATGGTCCATATCTTCTGTGTCGGACCACAACCGGTGGGCTAACTGCAAACTTCTATGCTTCGTATTCAAACTGATCCCCCAAGTTTCAAAGAGCATCTCTCTATCTTTCCTGGTGAGCTTCTTTTGCAACTGCTTGGTCAGCATCTGCCCCTCACGACGAAGATCTTGTATGCTGTTGAGTACGATAAAATCCTAAACTCAATATGTTCCTACTGTGAATTAACAAAAGCAGCGAGTGTTTCATATAATTTGAAGTCAGTACCTCGAAGCAGCAGTCAAGGTCTGACCATCTTCCAGAGCTTGATTACAACAGGCAGATTTATCCCTAAGAAACGACAACCTCCTGAGCTCTACCTCCATGTAGATAGAATCCCTTCCATAGTTTGACGGTCTCCTTCCGCAAGTTTTTGAAGTGTGAAAACCATTCCAAAGAACCTTCTGTATCATCTTCAATTGGATCCAAGCCAACATCCTTAACGTGTTTAGTTGGCGCAATCACATTTGGTTTTATATCATGTACCTGTCAATCAAAAGAGTTCCCACTGAACAAAACGTGCGTATGTTGACAAAGCATCCATATCTAACAGCAGTAACCAAACATTAAGTTCGTTCTCCAAATTTCTAAGCACTTTATATTCAAGTGAGTGGTACTCCAAACGTACTCGTGTGTCCACATTTAAGTATGGCAAGACTCATATAGCTGAAACCACAGCTGGGCAATATCAATATCACTACAACAGTCATCATATAATTGTACACAGAAAAACAATCTTTAGACAAATCAAAATTTTCTAAATTATAATATTTGGCAAACTTTAAACACCTGAAAGCCATGGCTTCTGTACCCTGTCTGTAGTAAATTTTCCAACACAACGTAAAAGAAGCCTAGTCTGAACCCCGTGGGCCAAGCCGTAAAAACTCCCATCCACTTTAGTCATAGGGTGTAGCGCCCATATATTTGAATCAAATAGCAGAGATATTACATTGTTTGATATGGAAAAAGCATAATAACTCCTATGTTATAATTAATCCACTAGGAAAAAATGAAAAATCTGTAAGGTCCTCCAGAATAATTAATCCATCGTTCATTATATAGCTCAAATATGCCTGTGATAAGAGGAACAAAGAAAGGCAGGGAACAAAGCTCACCCCATGCTGACCAGGTTGATCCTCCTGCTGAGCAATGGACTCCTCTATTTCAGAAGCAGAATCCATACTGCGGTCACATTTCTCAACCGTCCGAATTATCTCTGCTTGAAGCTTATTATCCACAGAGTCCTCCAGCGAATTATGAGAACCACTACTGGACAAATTTTCTAGGGACCCATACTTCAATGAAGGGAACTATTTCTGACATCCCTCGGGTCTCCCAGGAAATTCTTTTTCATATCGAAGGGGAGGTGTGCTGTGGTTTATCTCCATCTCCTCAATTGAAAATGAAATATTCATGAGGCTTGACTCACAACTTTTACTCCTAACTAGCTTGAAACTTCTGGATGTAGGTAACTCTTTCTCCCGCCTTATTGAATATGCTTTTTCAAGAGAAGGTTCTACATAATCTTGAGGGACACTGTCTAACTGTCTAGTTTCCTCCAAAGTTGGTGATCCCTTTACATGAACTTTCAAGTGGATGAGCTTGGTCAAGAGATGTCAATTGAGATGGAAATTGCATGTATTGTGCACTGAAAGAATGGAACTGGTGGAATTCACCATCAGCACAAAAGAAATTATAGACTTTCTGACACAGCAGCCGTATTAAGGAAGAAGCACCTAGTTTATGTATGACAATTACGCACAAGTACCTCCTTTTTCCATAGATAGTGAGAAAAGCCTCAAAAAATATAAGAAACATCGAATTACAATATTAACAGCCTTAATGCGGAATCATCACCTTCTCAATTTGGAGATCCTTTTCTCGAAGCAGCACAGCAGTATCAGATGAAACAGACGCTAGTCAGCTCACTCTCCAATCTAGCCAATTCTCTCTGTAAATGCTTTACCAAAGCTTTATCAGACATAACAACATTGACCTGTGCATTTGTGGCGACCTCTTTAGCACAACTTGCGAACAATAGTGTATTTCGTGACTGTTCAACATGACTTCGGGCAGGACTCATTGTACAGATGATGGAAGTTCTAGCATTTCCTCCCCGTGAGGATTGCAGAATATGAGTCAGTTTGGAATCTTGGAAAGGAATATGTCCATTTCTTCCCTTGCTGGAGCCATTCAAATAGTTCTTATCAATAATCAAAAGTTTAAAAATAAATCAATGATAAATTGAAAGAAAAGAGAGCTTAAGGCTGCAATACTTCCACCAACTCCCGATTTCTTATAGGATCTTCATATTAGTAACTGTTCTGTTCATACAATCAAAGATGAAAAATTGGTAAAATATCATCACGGATGGTTTGCTTTGCATTTCTATAAGTTTTTTTTTTTTTTTTTTAACTTTTCCTCAAAATACTGATTAAGAAAATAAAAGATACTTTAAAGTTTTAAAAAGATATATTAAAAATTGTATATAACCACGCATGTCGATATTCATATGTTTTAAAATTTCGAGACGTTCAATGTTCAATAAAAGTCAAATTTCAAACGCTACAGGAAAAGGAAAATGTGAAAAAGTCAAACTTGCTCCAAAAAACCTAAACAACTACTCTTGATTCTCTTGACTTCTTATGCTTTGAAACAGTTAATCTTCTTGGTGCTAAAATCTGCATGGTAACCTATATGGAGGTGAAGGCTAAGAACTTAGTCAATAGCCTGGAAAACTAATCCCCTACTCTCAAACAACAATTTTCAACTAGACAGTGGAATTTATGCCTGAGAAACCAAAACCAACCCCCACAAAGACCAGATAGAACAAATTCTTTTGGCTAATATCGTGTCTAATGAATTGACCCAAGCATTTGGTTCAAGAGGTAGTCGACATTACTAGAGGAGAGCAAAGATAAACCCATTGTCAGCTCTGAGCACTTGGTAGTCACAGCAGGTAGGCAGACAAGCATAAATGGAACTAACCATGTGGGTGCTCATGCACTAAACCTGCCACAGGCAGCAACTACAAACCCCGATGGAGGATGAAAAGTGTAAGCAGAGCTCAATATCTGGAATTTACTGAAAGCAGGAAAGGAAATAGGAAGTGATGGCATAACAGGATCCGTATACCCTGTCCTATTTTGTGGGGGAAGGCTTGGTTGTTCATGATGTTGTTATTCGTATAATGTGGTATGCAGGTAAACTAGTATTGTTTAAGAAATGGACCGCTGGCACAGAAAAGGCATTGCAGTGGTGCTCTATGTTCATGTCAGTGCAGGATCCAACTAAATTATAAGATCTCTAAGATGAAGACAACAAAAAAACAAGCTGTAAGGCCAACCTCAGTTTGCGGATAACTGTTCCCAAAGTCAGCAAACTGCGATTTATGTGGCAGCCCTCTTTCAACCTCGCACCAGCTGATAATGACTGAGATGCACGCTCACTTCCTGCTAGATCCACGAAGTTCTGCAGCCATAAGAAACTCTTATGTTCTCCCATTAACTGTTTATCTGTTGAAGTTAAGTACTGAATATTCATACCAAAGTAGCAGAAAGAGTGCTTGAATTGTCGTTCCCCAAGAGCTCACGAGCCGAACTTTCAATTGTCTGGCAGCAGAGACAATGAGCAATAAATCTTTGATATTTTAATATGAATTAACCGCAAAACAAATAAAATTCACCATTACCAGTCTGAGAATCTGATGTGATCTTGACCTAGCTTCGTTAACGCATGTCTCTCCAACCTGTCTTTGAGCTGTAAAATCCAAATGATCAGCCTAAGCATTTCACTGGAATGCTAGATCTAGTATGCAATCAACAAATTCATCCAACACAAGACTGAATAGCCTTAGTCCTTACCTTCACACACAGAAAGAAGTTCTCGAAAGTGGCTCCAGTCCTTCAGTGTTTCCTCCGTAAGTTTCTCAACTATAGTCCCTTTGTGTCAAAAGAGCTAGCTCTCATGGTGATGTTGGATGAGCTCGTAGTTGCTCAGCATAGTACAAAGAAATTTTACCACCGAATCATCTAGAAGTCTCGGTGGAGTACTATCTGTGCAGGGGAGATCTCTCACAGACTCGTTGTAGATCTTCATCGCAGAAAACTTCAACAGAAATTCTCTTTCCTTGTGCTATTAAGAAACAAGAGAATGCCTTTATTAACAAGCAAATGTCAGAGGAAGAAGTTGCAATTGAAAATGGAGGAGATCTTTAAGTAGTATATGACTTGTTACCTTCTCTATGTAGCTGTATATATCTTCCATTGAGTATTTAGGTTATTTCACTCATAGTGTATGTCTTTCCACTACTTGTCTGTCGTATGCAAAAACACTTGCCGCAACATTGGGCATCAGATGGTTGTGATCTCAGGCAAATAACAACAAAACAAAACCATGTCGAAAGGCAGGAGAAGAGGTTAAAGTTTACCGTTTATCCCACTGACAACTGAAAGAGCAACTTTCTTGGCTCCTTCCTCGTACACTTGCCTTGTGGAGCAATCACACCTGAAACTCTCTCTGTAAATCAGCTGACACGGAGGACACAAAACACTAAGAGATATTGAACAGATTGCTTCCTTGAATGCAAGTCCATCATTAGAAACATTTGTTGGAATTTGAAGACGTGGGCTCAAGACCAAAAGGATGCTAAATCCAACATAACATTAAAATGTGCTCAAGTGAAGGCAAAGAAGAAAAAAAGGAAAAAACTTTATGAATGGGATTCAATTACAAAATGTGTAGGCAGCTGGGTACATGGACCGCTCTGAAACAGAGAGATTGTTTCTGTAGATAATGGTGCTGTCGTCGATACATTCCCAATCCGATTCATCTTCCTAGAAATTTCCTTCTGATTCAAGGGCCTGAGACGAACTGATACAAAGATCTTCTCTTCACAGGGACTCGACCCCTGCATTATCTCCTGGCTGTCGACTGCCACCATTGCTTACCTTCTTACTATCCAAGTCTATGAAGCGTCTGAAATCAAGATTAGTCTTCACCGCTACCAAATACTCCGACAATGCCTGCGACACCACATGTAGTTCTACGCCCCATCACAACTTCACTGTCCGACTATGCATTGTAGTTTTGGAGTCATCAAAGCGAGTGATTTTGTGATCTCATGAAATCTGAGGCCCATCCAACTCCTACACCTACCATCATCGTCGTCACCTGTAATAAATTAGCTAATCGTGGCTTAGAGCTAACTCCCCCACCCCGCATCAATTTGTCTCGAGCACAAAAAAACCGGTTCCTTCTTCATTGCTCCTGCCTTTTGTCATCTAATTTAGAAAATTCAAACAAATGCACATCTGAGGTCGCAAGTTCCCATTCTCCGAGAGAAATGAGCGGTCTTTCTTTTTTCTTTAAATTAGCAAATAATTTATTAAACGAACCCATTTTGGAGTTTTCTGGGATGATCCCCATAACAGACTGTCAAAAGTCTCTTTTGCTTGTGCTGGCTTAGATTATAGAATGTCTTTAGAAAAACAAAGCAAGACACATTTTCACCTTGGCAAGTGAAGACTTTTCAAAGAATATCTGAGATCTACGCAAAGATCCATGGCACTGTGCATTTCGCTGCAGTGAGGGGAGAGAGAGAGAGTCCTAAACTGGTCTTGGCAAAATTTGCAGTTGCCTCATTTAATTCCTAGTTATAACTAGCAAAATCTCCACGGGGCAGAACATGAATTTCCAGAAAATTGTTGGCTCTCTCTCACTTCGAAACATAAAGCAAATGCGCTCCGAAGAAGCGACCAAATTTTCATGACACGTCTCCAAGCTACATGCCGAGCCACCTAAATTCGACAAGAGAGATGGCATTGCCAATCCTCGACGGCCGAAGCTTCGCCAATCTGTCCTTGGCGGTTCCAAACGAGAAACGGATAAACGCATTCAGGTCGCTTTTTGCTAAAATTCCAAGGCGAATCACTGAATAAGCATGAAACGGAACTCCGGAATGGTTGACCAAACGAGAAAAAGGCGGGAAATTTGTCATTGTGACTCTCAGCCTTGTCGAACTCCAATCCGTACGCCATTCCGGATCCGAAATTGCAACCCTTCTCTCTCTCCAAGGAGGATGGCGATGATTTCCTGCGAATGTGGAGAGGGAGAGACGGTTGGTAGTCTGTTCTGCGTTCGGGTCGGGTTTGGCCTCAAGTTAAACTGAGCTACTGGGACGGAGAAGTCCTCTCTCGCTCTCTAATTCCTTCTAATAAAAATAAAGCGGAAAATAAAGTTGTGAAATTTCTGTTTCTAAAAGGCTATTTATGGGTTTTACAGGGTAATTATCTATAATAATATAATATTATAACAGAAATTACAACCAATTAGGATTACGAGATTACAATATGAAAGATACATAGAATCAGGTAATATATTTTTCTAATATCCCCTCAAGCTTAAGGGATACAAAAGAAGTCATCTTTATTTTGGATAAAATATTTTGAAAATGCCCTAGTGAATGTGCCTTAGTGAATACATAAGCAATGATGAAGTGGATACGAGACAAATGATGCCTTGAAGCATGCAAGAGCATATGAAAAATGACAATCTATTTCGACATGTTTGGTACGCTCATGAAAAATATCATTATGTACTATTTGGATAGAACTATTATCACAATAAAGTACCGTTCCACTATTATGACAGACACCCATGTCCACTAATAACTATCATAACTATAATAATTATGTTGTCATATCAATAAGAACACAACATTCTGCTTGCATATTAGATCGAGCGACAACAGTCTATTTTTTGCTACACCATTAGATAAGTTAGTTACCTAGAAAGAAATAGTAACCGGTAGTGGAGTGATGATCAAGAAAGTCTCCAGCTCAATCAGTATCAGAGTAAGCATTTAACTCCAAGGTATATTAAGCAAAAAAGTGAAGACCATCAAATATAGGGCTCTTGACATAACGAAGATTTTGAAGAACAACAACAATATGAGTGGTTCATGGCGTGGTCGTGAATTGATTGACAATGTGAACAATGTCGACTATGTCAAGATGAGTGACGGTATGGTATACAAGACTACAACCAGCTATCAAGAAAGAGTATGATTCAGAAGAAGAGTCCCATCTTTGTGATTAAATTTGACATTAGTCTCAATAGGAGTTGCAGTAGTCATTTATCAGTGAGTTTTGCTCGAGAGAAAGAAGATGAGTGGCATATTTAGCTTGAGATAGATCATAACCCAATCAATCTAAATTAACCTCCAAGCCTAAAAAATAAGTGAGTAGCTCAAGATCTTCATTTTAAATAGTTGACTGAGATACTGTTGGAGTTCTGTAATGCAAGTATGATCATCGCTAATGATAACCCTGTCGTTTACATAAAAAGAAGTAGTAGAATATACCCGTGAGATGTTCGTTGAACAGAAAGAGCACTGTCATAAGGGCTAAATTTATAACCAAGGCGTTCCATGGTGGAACTAAACTTGTGACACCATGAGGAGCTTGCTTCAGTTCATGTAGTGCTCAACGTAATTGACACACTTTGTCAGAAGTAGTGTATCCAAGAGGAGGTTCCATATGCGTTGCCTCAGTAAGATCACCATTGATAAAAACATTTTTAACATCCATTTGGAACAAAGGCCATCGCCTAATAAAAGCAATTAGCAAGAAGACTTTGAAAAGACGTAAGATGAGCAATTCTAGCAAACATCTCATCATAGTCAATTCTATACTCTTGAGTAAAATATTTTACTACTAATTGAGCTTTGTAGTGTTCCACCTCACCATGTACCTTCGTTTTGATCTTATACACCCATTTACAATCTATAGCAGACTTTCCAAAAGGTAAACTGTGACATCTTGAAATTCGACCCCATCTCGAATATATGGAATGGTTGTTTTTTCGATGCGCCTATGGTCATTTTACTCTAAGCAAGCCCCTCACGAGTTAACTAATCTATTAGGTGAGACCATAAAGGAATATAAACGCGACAGACTATTCGATCGGAAATCGATCGCTCGACCATAATAATCGGCAATGGTCAACACAACACCGTTATAATTGAATTGTGATCGGATATAGGTCGATTCAATAGAATCATGTAATTGAATTGCAGGTGATTTCGCGGGATTGCAAAATTCGCATCGAACTGCACTAACCCAACTTTTTATTGATTTTATACTCGGGACATTAATTGAAATCTTGCGATTTTTACGACAACTGAAAGTCGCCTACGAGTCGAAAATGCACAAATGTGGATCGAAAATTATCGACCACGTGTCAAACGCGCTAAAATCTCTAAAAGCTACCCGATAAGTTAGGTCATACTAAAATCGCGTTCGGTCAATTTTAACCACAAAATTGAATTCGGTTTCAAGAATCGGACATTCGAGCATGTCACGATTCATTTATAGGACGTCATCTCATCTTTTGGAGAAATTCCGTCAAGTCCAGAATTTTACGGAAAAATCGATTTCGGACAAAATGGAAAAATAAGTGAAAATTCGGATCAAGGGAAAAAGGGGGATGTTGCTGCCCAAAATGGCTTAATTAGGAAAATTGAAGCTAAATTCTCCATTGGATGGCCATTTGACTAAGTTCGTATGAAGACTTTGAAGGCCAAGTAATGAGTAATTGGATATTTTGCTAGGCTTGCAATTGGCTATGCATTTGACTTATTTGTTTTCCCTTTCTCTCGCTCTATCCTCTCTCCTTCTCATCCCCCACTCATGCACACAAGAGCCCCCCACCCCCTCACCAGCAGAACAAACCCCTTCCTTCTCCCTCACCTTTTGCCAGCGTCTCCTTCATCCCCCATCTTCCTTCACGTCATCCCATCCCACCGCCAGCTCCAGCAACAACCCACATCTCAGCCAACAACCGCCAGCAACTCCCCACCGCCTGTCCACACATCCACCAACTAGCAGCTCCTTCTCCACGCTTGCAGTCCCACCAATGCACAGCCAGCCACCAGCAACTTCACAACCCACAGCCGTAGCCCCACCATTCAGTAGCCTTCACGTCCAACGGCACCACCCAACCTCAACACCACACCCACCAACCAGCAGCTCCACAGAACCTCCCTCCTTGGCCGATCTCAGCCTTCGTTAGAGACACGGTTGTTTCGGGTTTTCACAGCCGTCACGTTATTGTCGCCGTGAACCCACCGCCGTTGAATTCTGGTAAGTTAACTCCCTAATCCTTGATTAGGTTGTCAATTGCATTTATGAGTTAGATTAGTGTTAATTAGCTTGTTTAGATTAGTGCTAATTATGGTTAGATTAGTGCTAAGAAGAATTAGTGTTAATTAAGTTGGATTAGCTTAAATTCATATCTATTTACTGGACACTCACCGTTTGTTATTTTTGTAGGTTCAAATGTGTTATGATTTTGAGATTGGTTCCTTCTTGAAAAATATTTTAAACATCTTCAGCTATGATATATATTTTACTCAAGATTTTATGGATTTAAAAGAACAAGATTGTAGCTTCGTTACTTGTAAAACAGAATATTGGTTTGTGCTGGAAACCGTGACCTTTTGATATTTAATGGATTTTTATCAACTATTAGGGTTCGATTTTCGAAAGATTTTATTCATAAAATTTGTTTCATCACATCTTGTAGTTTAACATAGTCAAATTTCAGATCAAACGGACAAGTTTTGGACCTTGAACCAAACTAATTTTGGAAAACGTAATTTCTAGACACAGACACAATTTTGGTAAAAGTTTGAGCGATACTGCTCTTATTCTAGAAAGAATTGGGTGAAGGTGTTTTCACGAAAAATGTTTTTTTAAGTGTCATTTATAACATATTCAAATTTGAGAATTTTCTAAACTCATTTGGGTATATTTCTAGAATTAAACTTGGAGACGCGCGAATGGATCGGTTTATGTCGGTTAGGGCCGATTATGGTTTCGTAGTTGTTCTTGGTATCTTGATTGCTAGGAAATGAATATGTTGTGATTGAGTTGATATTTGGCATGCTGAGAACTCATGCATGATATTATGAGAATGGTTGATCTATGATGATTGTTTATTATTATTGCAAAAGATGGCCTTATGGGCAATTAATTAGAAAAACAATAAGGTGTCGGGTTTGGACGCCAAAACTTATTTGCTCAATAAAACAATGAGGTTTTAAACTAGGTGCGTGCAAATTTTAACGGATTAATTTTGAATAAGTGAGCACCTACAAATTTCTTTCCAAAAGTTTTAAAGAATAAAAAGGGGGGGGGATTACACAAGTTTAGTTCTAAAAGGGTGGTTGGGAAAGAAAATAGAAAATATATAAGGTGTCCAGTTTGGACGCCGAATTTTATGTGCTCAATAAAATAAGGAGGTTTTATAGTAGAAGTGTGCAAAGTTTGACAGATTGATTTGAAGTACGTGACCGCGTACGAATTTATTTCGAAAGGTTTTGAACAAAAAAAAAAAAAAGAGGGTTGTAAGGTTTATTGTTTAAAAAGGAATTTTGCTATTTTGGGCTAATTGACGGAAGATAAGAAATGGATTTGATTGATAATGTGCTTGCATGGTCACTAAGTGAAAACCGTCATGATGCGTTTACGCAAGACAAAGCTCCTAAGTGGGGTACTGTCTAGGCAAAGGATGCTAGACATTGCCGTTCGTGGATGGATTTTGGAACGAAGCTCCTCAATGGGGTACCGTCTAGGCGGAGGATGCTAGACGTTGCCATTCACGAATGGATTTTGGAACGAAGCTCCTCAATGAGGTGCCGTCTAGGCGGAGGATGTTAGACGTTGCCGTGCCCGACGGAGTGGGACGACGCCCAGTTATGCCAAATGATTACCAACTGTTGAGTTGGCTGTGGCCGATGGGTTGTAATAACTGGAACACGCCTGAGTGGTTGTGATAGCTACACCTGATTATGTGGCAAAATTGTGTGGCACGGAATGTGACGTGTCATAACGGTTTTACCTTATAATCGAGACCCATGTGATTGTTTGCAAGATGAAATGATGTGTTCCGATTATTAAATACGCTTATTGTATTCATATGGTATATGTGACGCACTAATATGTAGGGATGTGCCGAGGTGAGGTAAGTTTGTTTGCGACACCTATTTAGGCTGCCTTTAAGTGAATTTGCATTCTAATCGAGGTTTAGGGTTTTAACTCATTGAGATTAACCTCACCCCATCGTGGTTAACCCTTTTTCAGGTCCTTAGGATGGAGAATCTGGAGCCTGAAGTGAAAGGGTCTGGAGTGTAGGTTGTCTGGTAGTTTCTTTTTGAGATCGACTTGTGAATATAAACTCCTAGGTTAACTTGGTATGTATATAAAGTGTGGTTTGTGAGAAAAGCGTTAGCATGTTTTTACTATCCTTGTGTTTGTTGATTGTCCGAGTGTTTATTTAATTTGCTTCCACATGTACTTAATTGAAAAATAAAAAGAAAGGGTCAGCGACACGTCCTAGGAATGTCGCATTTAAATCAACCATCGAGTGATGTGCGTGTAGGAAAAAGGCTGATAAGAACAAATAAATTTGTCTGAGGCGTGCAAGCGTAAGCACTGTTCTTAAGGATAATTCCGCCCTTCGGAGTGCGAAACTTGGTGCGATAGGCTTCTGACGGCTATCCTCCCAAGATACAACAGACCTTCTTCTATATTCCACACTGAATATTAGAATGAACAGAAAC
Organism: Eucalyptus viminalis; assembly: GCA_014182385.1. Classification (NCBI taxonomy): domain Eukaryota; kingdom Viridiplantae; phylum Streptophyta; class Magnoliopsida; order Myrtales; family Myrtaceae; genus Eucalyptus; species Eucalyptus viminalis. The sequence goes on along the minus strand of JABKBD010000019.1, from coordinate 57,666 downwards.
AACGTCTGTGTATAACCCAACAAGAAAAAGGAAAGGAAAGATTTCAAAAGAAAGAATATTCTCCGTTTCATTCGGTGTGTATTTTTAAGATTGCCTTATGAGATTTTATATTCAAACAAAATAGAGCCGTTACAAGAGCCGTTGTAAAATAATGAATGATTTATTTGAGGAATAAATTAAACGTTACAAAACGATTGAAAATCTGTTCTATGATCGTTGAGAAACCGTTATGTAACCGTTAAAAATAATAATGGTCTTCAATGCGGTCATAACTATTATCGAAGTTATTATTGTAAATATTTCAAAATATTATCGAAATATCCAACAATCCCCCACATATTTCAAAAAATTTTGAACATAAAATTAATATGATGCTGGGTTATTGGAGTGTAATGCATCGGAACTGGTGCTTGTTAGCCTATGAACCAGCCCTAGAAAAAATGAAATATAATTCACGAAATTATTGGTGAAGTTTGAAACTTCTATGAACCAAAAATTTATTTTGTGAATTATAACTTTTTATCAATCACATTGCACTCCCACAAACTTTGTTGTTCAATGTGGTTTTATGCTAATAGGCCATGCGCGTGCTTGGTTTATTCATAAGTGCTTTAGAGATTTTCGCCAAAAATTCTCATAAGAGCGGCCCTACTCCACACTTATATAGGTGATTACATCAAGTGTATTATGCAGCTTAATACACCACCAATAATGGCTATGGAATTTCATTAAGAGCTTAGCTCAACCTCTTTTTTCCTTGTAGTTTTGCACCATTCTCATCTTAGGATGAACAATAATTTTTAAAAGTGCATTACTAGAACAACAAGTGACTTGTTATTACCCATATGAACCTAATTCATAGAATCGCCAATCACATAGGTTGGGTTACCATCATTATTGTTTTTCCTCAATTGGCTTAAGTCCTATTCCCCTCGATGTGTCATAAATTAATTTTCTTCCCACAGGTTTAGTCAGAGGATCGGCCAAATTCACTTCTGACTTTACAAAATCGATGGATATAATTCCATCTTCAAGTAGCTACTTTACTACATCATGTCTCAATCGGATGTGTCTATTTTTACCATTGAAAGTTTTATTCTTTGAAATGGTTATTGCCGCTTGGCAATCACAGTGCATAGACACAAAAGGTATCGGTTTCATTCCCAAAAGAATATCCGCTGAGAGGTTCCTTAACCACTCAGCCTCATTGCCAGCCAATTCTAGAGCCACAAACTCTGACTCCATGGTGGATTTAGCAATTATTGTTTGTTTAGTTGACTTCCAAGTTACAGCACCTCCACCAAGGGTAAACACATATCCACTAGTGGATTTTGTCTCATCTAAATCCAAAATCCAATTAACATTACTGTATCATTCTAATACAACGGGAAATCCACTATATAAAATAGCATAATTCATGGTTCCTCTCAAATTTTTCATTAATCTGCTCAAAGAAATCCAATAATCATTATTGGAATTTTGTGTATATATGCTCAGTCTACATACAGCATAAGCTATATCAGGTCGAGTATAATTCATCAAATGCATCAAACTCCCAATAATTTGAGCATATTTAGACTGACCACACCATCTCCTTTATTTTTCATTAATTGGATATTAGAATCATAAGGAATATTCACAAGTTTGACATTAAAGTGATCATATTTTTTAAGTAGCCTCTCCACGTAATGTGCTTGAGTAAGCATTAGGCCACTATCACTCTTTATGATTCTAACACTCAAAATAATATTAGCTTCCCCCAAGTCTTTCATATCGAATTTAGAAGTCAAAAAACATTTTGTTTCATTCACTACATCAATACACGTACCAAAAATAAGCATGTCATCAACATATAAGCTAATAATTATAAATTCACCATCAACAGTTTTTGTGTATACACATTTATCTACTCCAATAGAGAAAAATCCATTACTAAGTAGAACATCATTAAATTTCTCATACCATTGCTTTTGCCCTTGCTTTAAGCCGTATAAGGATTTAACAAGTTTACAAACTTTGTTTTCTTGACCAGGAAAAATACAACCCTCAGGTTGCACCATGTAAATTTCCTCTTCCATATCACCATTTAAAAAAGCTGTTTTAACATCCACTTGGTGAACAATAAGTTTGTAAATAGAAGCCAAAACAATTAAAACACGAATTGATGAAATTCTTGTAACTGAAGCGAAAGTGTCAAAATAATCAATATTTTGTTTTTGAGTAAAACCTTTTGCAACTAATCTTGCTTTATATTTACCAATAGAACCATCAGGAATATATTTTCTTTTAAAAATCCATTTACAACCGATCGGTTTTGCACCGAGTGGTAAATCAACTAATTTCCAAGTTTGATTTTGTAAGATATAATCAATCTCAATTTTTATAGCTTCTTTCCAAAAAATTGCTTTCTAAAGAAGATATTGCTTCAGAATAAGTCAAAGGATCATTATCAATAAGATAAGTATAAAAATCATTCCCAAAAGAAGTTTCTTTCCTTATTCTTTTGCTCATTCTCAATTCATCATTTGAATTTTTGAAAAACGTTTTTATGAAGAGGTGCAAGAGAAATATTATCAACACTTTAATGGAAAAATATGCTCAAAAAATTCTGCATTTTTGTCTCAACTATGGTATTATTATCAAGCACGTCACTTTTTAATACAAGAAATCTATATGCAATACTATGTTCAGCATAACCAATAAACATGCAGTCATATGATTTAGAGCCTATTTTCCTTTTCTTAGAATTAGAAAGCATAACCCTAGCAAGACACCCCCACACTTTCAAATATTTTAAATTAGGACGATAACCTTTCCAAAATTCATAGGGTGTTTTACCTGTTTTCTTATGAGGTATTCTATTTTGGATGTGATATGCAAATAAAATAGCTTCACCCCATAAATTATTTAGAGCATTATAACTAACAAGCATAGAATTCATCCTCTCTTTCAAAGTCCTATTTTTTCTTTCAGCTATGCCATTAGATTCAAGAGAATAAGGAGGCGTAGTTTCATGAATTATTAATTCATTTTCACAAAATTCGTTAAGCAATACATATTCCCCACCTCTATCCGATCTAATTCTTTTTATCCTTTTATTCAATTGGTTTTCTACCTCAACTTTATACAAAAGGAACATATCAAAAGCTTCATCTTTATGCCTAAGCAAATAAACTTTAGTAAATCTAGAATAATTATCAATGAAGGTCACGTAATATTGTTTACCTCCTCTAGTCATAATTTGTTTTAAATCTCCTAGATCAGTATAAATTAAACTCAACAAATCAGATTCCCTATTTACAGAAATACAAGGCTTTTTTGTTAATTTTGTTTCGGCACATATTATACATTTATTAAAACATGGGTTTTTAATTCCAAAAATTAAACCTTGTTTTTGCATTTTCTTAATATAAGAAATACTAACATGACCTAATCTACCATGCCATAAATCAACAGATTCAGCCAAGTAAGCGACAATAATATCATTTTCATTGATAACATTAGAAACGTTAAGAACAAAAAGTCATTGATTACAATAACCCTTTCCAACAAAGACGTTATTTTTTGTCATTACAATATTATCAGATTCAAATGACACCTTCACCCCAACCTTTCCTAAAAACGCTACTGAGACCAGGTTTGCCCTTATATTAGGGACATGTAATACATCATTCAGGGCCAAAGTCTTGCCAGATGTGAGCTTGAGAAGAACGTTTCCTTTCCCAAGAACTTGAGTTGTTCTTGAATCACCAAGATAAATAATTTCTTCTCCTTCCCCTACTGGCGTGTAGGAGGAAAAGGCATTATTGTTTGCACAAATATGCCTCGTAGCACCTGAGTCTACCACCCACTCTTTCACATTGGCCACAATGTTGGCCTAGGAAATAACCGCAACAATTATATCATTAGAGTCATCTGCTTTAACCAAATTGACTTTTGGTTTAGCATGATTGTCATTTCCCATTATTCTCTTTCTGCAATGCGCTGCATGATGACCTAGTTTTCCACAAACAAAGCAAGAGCCTTTCTTTTTTAAGGTGGGGTGAGCAACCTTAAGTTTGTAATCAGGTTTTTTGTTATAATACATGTTTTAGCGATGTTGAAATTTGCCTTGCACCAAATTTGCCCTAGTAGCAATTTCCTTATCTTTGGCAACTTTGATCTCCTTGCGAGTTATATCCTCAATAATAATATGCATGATCAGATCGGCTAGTAACAATTGTTTGTCCTTGTGCTTGAGTTGTTACTTGTAGTTATTCCAAGACTCAGGCAACTTTTCAATCAGCAGGCCAGCAAGAAATTCTTCTTGTAAATTGATGTTTTATGCCTTCAAGTCCTCCACTAGCTTGTGATATTCATTGATTTGTGTCTTGATCTCCTTATCATCAGACATTTCCCATCGATAATAATTTCCGATTACAAATTTTTGTTTGCCCACATCTTCAGCAGTGTACTTTGCAGTCATGGAGTCCCATATTTGTTTCACTTCCTTGTACGGACAGTAGACATCAAACAATTCATTAGAAAGAGTATTAATAATTGTGTGCTACATACCTTATTAGCGTGTATCCATTGATCTCGAAGCTTCTTATCAGCAGCAGTATCAACTTGATGCTCCATGGGACTTATCCTTAAGATTGTAGGGAAAAAGCTGATAAGAACAAATAAATTTGTCTGAGGCATGCAAGTGTAAGCACTATCCTTAAGGATAATTCTGCTCCTTGAAGTGCAAAACTCGGTGCGATAGGCTTTTGACAGCTATCCTCCCAAGATACAACAAACCTTCTTCTATATTCCGCACTGAATATTAGAAGGAACAGAAATAACGTCTATGTATAACCCAGCAAGAAAAAGGAAAGGAAAGATTTAAAAAAGAAAGAATATTCTCTGTTACATTCAGTGTATATTTTTAAGATTGCCTTATGAGATTTTATATTCAGAAAAAAAATAGATCCGTTAAAAGAGCCGTTGTAAAATAATGAATGATTTATTTGAGAAATAAATTAAACGTTACAAAACGATTGAAAAGCCGTTCTATGATCGTTGAGAAACCGTTATGTGACCGTTAAAAATAATAATGGTCTTCAATGCGGTCATAACTGTTATCGAAGTTATTATTGTAAATATTTCAAAAAATTATTGAAATATCCAACAGTGCATGTGCCCGGGGTTCGGGCGTGACACAAACAGAACAAATCCCAAATATGAGATTTGTCTAACGCTTGCAACTCGTCCACCATTTCTTGCAGCCAAAGAGGATTGGTATGAGTTGTTTTATATGCATGATGCTCGTGGAAAGAAGAAATAGTAGAATAACAATGAAAATCACGAAACTGAACAAAAGATCGACTTACATGGGTGGACGAAGATAATGAGAATAAGGTATCACTAAGGGTAGAGAATATGCAGCTGGTGTATACATATCAAGAGTTTTCGAAATGGGATCCCCATATGTACCTGCATCAAGATTAGAAGAAGACAACTTTGAAGAGGGAGATGCAAGTGTGTCATTTTCAGGAAATAGTTATACTGAAGGATTGGTGAAGAAGCAAATGGCTGGAGATAACTCAAAAGGACAGAGAGATGAGAACATCTTGTATTACCAAAAGTAACATGACGAGGCACGTGTAGATGATTAGAGACAAGATCTTAACATTTATACTCTTTATGCTCAATGCCATATCCAAGAAAGTAACATGAGCAAGCTCAAGGTTGTAACTTCATGCATTCATTCATTAGGAAGTAAATGCATAAAACAAGCATTGCTAAAAACTCGAAGAAGATTGTAATTAGGAACACTACCATACAAGTGCTCTGTTTTAGACAAGAGGCTGAAATGAAAAGTCATATAACATCTAAGATATGTCTATATTTATGCTCTGCTTGACCATTTTGTTGCAAAGTTCATGGAAAAGAATGATGAATGATAATATTGTTTTGAGAAATAATTTGAAAAAGCTCTGTATCTCTATGCTCCATGGCATTATTGGTACAAAAAAATTTTGATATCTCGAGAAAATTGTGTTTTTATTAGGTACACAAAATCAGGATAAATATGAGTACGTTCATAGCGATTCTTCATATAGCCATGTATAGCAAGAATGATCATCAAAAAGTCACAAAATAAATAGATCTTCCCATAGTTGGAGTAGGAGGTGGTCCTCAAATATCAAAGTGAATAAGATCAAAGAAAGCATAAGCGATATAGTCGCTAAGATCAAATGGTAAAGCATGACGTTTTCCTAACTTACAAGATAAATAATCAAAGTGTTTATTGTCAACAGAACCCAGATTGTCACTGTATTCAAAGGACCTAATCTAGAGAAAGAAGCATGACTTAGGCAAGAATGCTAAGTTCAAAATGAAACTGTGGTAGCACAACTAGTGAAAGAGTTTAGATGTTGCAAGGAAACAAGCTCAAATCGACTTCCACTTTACGGCTTGTCCTGATTATCTATCTCGTTCGTGGATCCTGCACACAACAACCATTTGAAGAAAAATGACTATCAAAACCAAGTTCACATAATTGTCCCATAGTTATCAATTTTAAAGAGAGTTTAGGAACTAAAAAGGTATTAGGTAAGGACAATTTGAATGTCGAAATGTTACCAATATGACTAATTATCATCTATGAGTTATCAATTGTATGAACCATAGGTATTTGTGAAGCGAATGAGTATGACATAAAAATTGGAGTTGAAAGTCATGTGATTAGAATAGCCAAAATCAAAAAATCATGAATCAAGAGTATCTGAAGTGACTAATAGAGCGGAATTGCAGAATTGCTAGGGAAAAAGGAGCAAAAGTTCAAAATTCTCAAAAAACAGAACGAAGATCTTTTGATTGAAAAAGTAACAAATGAGTCTTTGGTGGAACCATTAGTGATAGCAGCAATGGATTAACATGCAATTAAGGTGGACCTCTACGCTGGGATTGGTTGTTTGTCCCTGTAGGTTGCCTAGGTTGTCGTCGGTAACAATTAGATGCAAAATAACCAGATCGATGACAATTCATACAATACTGTCTATGCGAGCAGGAAGAATTAGGAGTGGCAAGCATCGTGTCTGTAGGCAAGGACAAAGACCATTGCACCTTTAAGGTAGCAAGTTGAATATTCTCAGTCAACAACTTGGAGACAACTGTTTCAAGACAAGATAATGGATCTTGATGTAGAAGTGAAGCTCACAAAGGTTCAAATTTATCATCAAGTGCCATAAAAAACTTGCATAACATGCATGCGATCGTGATATTCGGCAAACTTATGAGCATCAAAATCTACGTCCCATTGTAGTTCGGATAATGTTAGTTGATCTTAGATGGCATGCATGGAGGATAAAAAATCATTAATAAACTGACATGTCTCTTGATGCATGTGATGCAAATTTTCTAACAACTTATACTAATTGATGTTTGATAGGAGGAATCGAAGTGTTTTGAAACCACGTAAGGATTTGATATTTCTTGCTATCTTAGTCCTTCAAGTGTGCATTAAGGGTGCGTTTGTTTGGGGATAAACTTTAGGAAAAAAGAAAATACTTTCGGGGAAATTATTTTTCAAGAAAATGGTTAGTTTTCATTTATTTGGTATGTGATTGAAAATGTTTTCTGGTATTTAGATCTCATTAAAAAAATGATTTCAATTTCATGACTTTATCTTAGGCCAAAAAGAAAAATGTTTTTCACATATTTTTTTCTTCTTGTCTTTCTCTTTCTTCCTTCCTCCTCTGCCAATCACTAGGCCTCAGCAATGGCTATGACAAGCCACTAGTGCTGTCGTTAAGGCCCGGCAATTGCTGACCTAACTAGCCTCAGGCAAGGTTGAGCTCGCCATGGCGAGGTTGGTAAGGCTTAACTCACTTAAGGCCAGCCCGCGCTTGTGGTCGGTCACCTAGCCCAACAACTGGCATAGGAGGAATAAGGAAAATAAGAAAAAAAAAAATGAAAGAGAAGCATAAAATAAAATAAAATAAAATAAAATAAAAAATTTAAAATTTAAAAACCAATTTTTTAAATAAAATTAAAAAATGCAAGAGGAGCAACTCCGAAAGTGTTTTCACCTTCTTAGAATTAAAAATTCACTTTCCTAATTTTATGCTTGAATATTTTCCTCGATTGGAAAATATTTTCAATTGACTTATTATTTTCAATGAACCAAGCCGGTGGGAGTTTGAAAAACTAATTCCGGAAAAACATTTTCCCTTAAACAAATGCACCATGAATTTCTCCTTAGTTTCACTAGTACTCAAGTAGTTGCACAAATAGCACCAGTGATGTAAAGGCAAAGCCGACGTCCTCTCAAAAAGTTGGATATTTATTGAGTCCATAAATTATAATTGGAGCCATTCATAATGGTCTAAATGGGTTTTGAAACTTCCAATTATTTCATAATATGCAATATACTTGTATAAGCCTAGTAGATTCTATAATGAGTTCGAAGAAATCCGGTACCTACACAACTAATACGGAGAAAATAAGGCCTATAATAGATTGAGGACGTCGAAATACCTCGGGAACCACTCGATAAACACAAGAACCGGTCTGAAACAGGTTGAACCGGAGGTGGGCAAACTGATCTATTTAACGCCGGTCAATGGCCGATTAGCGCGATCAACAGTCACTATCAGAGGCTAATGTGGCAAACACGTGTCAACGACATGGTTGAAACGTGGCGCTAACGTCGCTTGGTCAGCGGGAGGGGGCGCATGCGGCGTCGAACAGTGATGATGTGCCGAAGTAGGATACCCAAAGCGTTAGAATAGCACCGCAAGTTTTCGGGGTCAGCGAATCCGAGAAGTGGCAGAGTGTGGCGAAGCGTGCAACGCCGAATGGCGATGTAATTTTAGGGTCGCGCTCTTTTGAGGGCAGAGAGTGTAATGGTCATGTCAATTTTGCAAAAGAAACACTAGAAAGTGGCGTTGCAGCACTCATCAGAGGCAGGTTTGACCAAATGCTGGATCCCAACGCGGCTGGTATAATATTGCTGCAACTGCCACCTTGTAATAGACTCAATGGGCGGCGCTTCCTCAATTTATAGTGACTCTGATACCATGATGAGAATAAAATGGAAAATAAAGTTGTGAAATTTCTGTTTATTGATGAACTATACAAGAAATAGGCTTTGCAATGTTGATTGATTTCATTATATTTTGATATTTGAATAGCTATCTGAAAAATACAGTGACACGTAGGTGGATTTTCCGGAAAATATCAAACATAAGACAGTATCTTCTTTACCGGGTACTCTTACAGTAACGTTCAGCTGAAGCGTTGGGTATTTTAAGGAACGACATCCATATTCAGAGCATGCTGTTGAAAGGATAAAGTGAAAACAATATCATGGAAAGGAACAAGCATCGTATACCATCAGACATCTCCAAGCAAAGAATGACTGAGGAACCTGGTTAGCTTGAGGGAAGAAAAAGGCTAGTTCTCATGAATTTCTCATTCCACGGTTACAACTTTTTACTGTTTTTAGAATTCAAAATTTCTGCAAGACTCGCCTGTAGTAATAATTTTAATAAGTGGACATACTAAATGATATGGTAGGTTACAAGCTAAGATTATTATAAGTGGGTTACGATCTACTGAACAACTATTCATCACATCGCTGATATATTAACCGTATGAACTCGTCTTGTCTTTTTTTGGTTAAGAGAACTCGTCTTGTCTTCAAGTCCGAACTTTAGCAAAGCTGGATTGGCTTCTTAATTATTTAACCTACCAATGACAAAAGCACCGGATGCTTTCTTGTTCCTCGGTCAAAATTTGGCTCAGTCAAGAATCAATCTGGGGGAGAGGCACCTGTTCGAGGAAAAGCACCGAAAAAATGGAGAAAATATAAAACAGAATCATAAAAAGAACACACGCCCCTACACACCTTGCATGGCAACATTCCTACCATGTAGTATCTAATATGTGACAATGACGTTATATTCACGTATTTTATATGAGCATTATATGTGATGGTTATGTTGTAAGATACATTCTCTATGAGCAAGTGTTCTTATATGGACAAGTTGGTAATGTGTTTATAAGCATAGGCTTCGCTGCTTCCTGTCAAGTGTATTGAAGATATAATTGATATCTAAGATGCAAATGAATCCTAATTGTATCTCGTATAATTGAATTCTAAAACTCGTAAACATATAGTATCTCCAGCAATTTGAAAATTAAATCCTTAATTGTTGAAATCCATAAGAAAAGTAATTATTTTCTTTGAATTGGGTTTAGTATTCTATATTAGATATAATAAGCCAACAATGTTCTCATTTGATCTCAGATCACGGGTGCTGATAAAGTGTTAAAATCTACAGATGAATGGAATTTCATCACAAAAGATTAAATTCATTTTTACTTGTCTCTGCAACTCCTAGTTCGACAAAGTAAGGAATATAGGAGTGTCTATTAAGGGCACACAACTTTACCTCATTGTGGGAGATACTTTCTCTCCCGATTCCCGGTCAAAAATGGCATAAGCAAAGAATTAAACAAAGCTTATTGTAAACATGAGAGGCCTCCCCAAGAAAAGCATAGAAAAATGAAGAATATCTATAGAGAAAGAATAAGGAAAAAGTGCCAAAAAAAGTCCTAAATCTTTTATCTTTGTGCTGATTTAGTCCTAACCTTTTTTTTATGCCGATTTAGTCATAAACACATTTTTACGTTGTGCCAATTCAGTCCTTTCCAGCTAATTTTGGCCGGATTTTGCCGACTGGACGCTAGCCGGCTGACGCGACCTAATCGACGCTGACGTGGACAACTTTTAATAATATTTTAATTTTTTTGAATTTTTTTCTTTTTTCCTTTTCTTTTTCTTTTCTTTTTCCTTTTCTTTTTCTTTTTCTTTTTACTTTTTCTTTTTTTTTCTTCCTCCAGCCGGTCGCCGGACCTTGGCGACCGGCCAAAGGTGATGGCCGGCGAGGTTGACTCGACCTCGCTAGCCACCTCGCCAGTGGCCACGAGGGCGGCCTCGTGCTGGGTGGGCGAGGCTCGCCCATGGCCGGCAAGGCTCCACCTCGCTAGATCCGGCGAGGGTGAGCCTCGCCCGCCTAGTGTGAGGCCGCCCTCGAGGCTTGGGTGGCAAGGCTCACCCTCGCCAAATCTGGCAAGGGTTGAGCCTCGCCCATGGCCAACGAGGGCAAGCCCCACCCCGTGCGAGGAGGCTATCTCCGGCGGAGACGCGAGAGACACGAAGAATGAGAGGATCGCAGCGAGGGAATCTCGACGGTCTGGCCGATCGCCGAGGTCCGGCGACTGATTGGAGGAAGAAAAAGGAAAAAGTAAAAAATGAAAAATAAAATAAAATAAAAAAATTCAAAATTCAAAATTCAAAATATTAAAATATTATTAAAAGTTGTTCATATTAGCGCTGATCAGGCCATGTCAGCCGAACGGCATCTAGTCAGCAAAATCCGGCCAAAATTAGCCGAAAAAGACTGAATTGGCACAACATAAAAATGTTTAGGATTAAATCGGCACCGAAAAAATGTTTATGACTAAATCGGCACAAAAACAAAAAGTTTACGACTTTTTTGACACTTTTCCCGAAAGAATAAGATGTCCCCACAAATTAATTCAATCCAAGCAAACGAGCCAACACACACGCCCATACGACCTTGCTCGAAACAAACATATTGATTAGCCATGGCTGCTTCCGACACGAGAAGCTGCATGATGATCGCCGGAGCCGCCGCCCAGATCGTGTTGCAGAAACTAGATATCTTGCTCCCTCACCCGGCCTGCTTTGAGTGCTTTTTGATGCAAGCCCGCGCGGAGGATGCCAAGGCGAAGCTGGCCACGATCCAAGACTTCATTTCCACTCAATTCGGACCGTCCAAAACCACGGAGTGGTTGGGGCGGCTCCTCCGAGCCATCTACTATGCTGAGGAATTCATCGACAAGTTCCACCTCAGAGAGGCCCGCAAGACTCACGAGGCCCTGCGCATGGCAGCAAGGCCGTTGGCCGCGCTCATCTCCAAGTGCAAGCTGTGGAGGGAATTGTCCATGCTTGTGAATACGATGGAGGAGTTATGTGATGAGAAGTTATTGAAGGAGGGGGCCGAGAGCAACAGGAAAAAGGAACCTGCTAGTTCCTCCTTCCATGCTAGTGTTCCATGGCAAGGCAAAAAACTGGTGAGGCTGACTAGTTTCTGGGATGGGCAAGTGCCAACTAACTTCTTATGTCGCGAGACTCAGAAAACGAAAATAATGAGTCGGATAAGACAAACACCGTGTTGGACTGAATGGACTTCGATTTGGGGCGAGCAAGGCACCGACAAGACGTTCATTGCGAGACGAGTCTACGCCGACACCTAAATTTTGACGATCAATTTAGTCATTTATTGCATAAAAATTATGGGTTAATTTTATCCTTAAAAAAAATATTAATTGCATAGCTACATTTAATTTGCATATTTTGTATTTTATTTACTGGACCGGTGGCGGATGGTCGAATTGGTGTTTTTGAGTTTTAAATTAATGTTCGGAAAGCAGTTCGTACGAAGAAGTACAAATTGGCAAGCCCATTTTCCGAAATCGAGATTTGAAATGAGGATTTTTGGAATTTAAGAAAATTGGGTTTTGATCTTATCTTTAAAAATCAATAAAAAATATTTAGGAGATAAGAAAAATAAGAGGATTTTGTGATTCGGAGGTTATAGGAAAATCTTCGTATATATTGAAAAGTGAATGAAATATTTCACGAAGATCACGTTTTATTTGCATATAAAGGGAGCCGTGTACGATGAGATAGAGGGGGCTTCTGGAGAAAAAAAATTCAGAAAAGAAAAGAAAAGAGAAGGAAAAGTCAGTAAAAAGTGCTGAGAGAAGAGACAGAGAAGTGACGTGAGAGACAGGTGAGGAGAGAAGAAAAAAAGAATCACTGTGCATCTTCTTCCTCTCGCACCCGATCACTGCGCCCTCCCTGCGAAGCTCGACGCGCCGATCTCGCTCATTGACACCCCCCGAAGCCTATTCGCCGCTGCGCCATCGAGAGCACCGTTGCCGCGCCTTGCCGCCGACGCAGCAACCCCTCGACGCCGCTGCCGCGCGCCTCCGACGCCCACCTCCGCGCACCAGCACCCGCAAGCCTCGCAACCTGCTGCTGCCCAGCCGACACCGGGGTTCCGAAGCCTGTCGCTCCCGATCTCACCGCACCAGCAGCACTGGACGCCAGGCGCCCCGACGACCGCGCTCTCGCCCTCGCCGACGCCGCGCCGCTGCAACACCCCCGCTCCGCCCGCGACGCCGCCCGTCGATCTCCGAGCTCCGCCGCGCCTCCGCACCGCCACTGGTTCGCTCGCCTCTGCCACGCCGCGCTCGCCCGCGCCTACGACGTCCGCAGCTCCGCCGCCGCGCCTCAGCCCGTGCCCCGTCGCCGCGACCCTCCTCTGCCCCGACGTCCAGCGGATCCGCTGCCCGACGCTGCTGTTCAGCCCCTCGCCGGCCTGCTGCCCCGACAGACCTCGCACCGCAGCCGACGCCGCCGCCCAGAAGCCCGCTCGCCGCCGTCCACCTGCAGCTGCTCCCCGCCGGAGCCCCGACGACAGACCAGCGCCGTCCACCGTCGGTTTACCCCTTTTTGGTAGTTTTTGTTCTTTTTATTTTATTATGTTTTACTTTTTATAGTTTAGTTTATTTTATTTGTTATGTTATTTTTGTTTATTTCATTTGATAGCATTTTCAGTTCAGGTATTTAATTTGTAATATTGGATGTTAATATCTGTAATTTTTGTAGGCATTATCCGCAAGGATTTTGTCCGGAATTGCTATAATTATTAATTTGGTCAGAGACATTGGATCATTTTTTAATTATTTTAATTGTTGGGCTTTTAGTGAGATTTTAATTGTTAAATCACAATAATTATTTAATTTGGTCCGTAAGACTTCGGATCAGATTTATAATTATTTTGATCTTTTGTTGTGATAATTAGGGTTAGGATAACCGTTAACTCGACCCTCGTGAGAAGGCAATAAGTTATTTTTTCAATTATTTTAATCATTCATTGCTTGATTTTGTTGATAGTTTAGATTTAATAATTACTTATCTCTTAAAAAAAAACTAAAATTATTCAACCCTAACTTATATTTGCATGAGCATATAGGTTTAGTAAATCAAGCATGTAGGTTTAACAAATTAGAATTTTTTTAGGATTACATTTTTAGGATTGCATTTTTAGGAATAAGTTAGGGTTGAACCTAAATATTTTTTAGGGTTTTAGATAATGTTCGCATATTCTAATTATCTCATTTTCCCAAAAAATAGTTTTCTAAGATAGGATAGGGTTTAAGTCAAATTAATCCCTAGAATAGATTAGAAAATTATCCATTTTTAGATAGATTAATTAGGATCTTTATAAATTCTGAATTTCAATAAAAAAAAATCCAAAAATACTAGGTGCATGTTAACTAGTTTGCATAATAGGATTATTTAATCAGAACTTGTTAATTAGTGAAGTTAGGTCATGAGGTGCATAATAATTAGTTTGCATAATAGGCCCATTTAATTAAAATTTCCACATTAATAAGATTAAGTCATTTAGTGTTAAAATGCATTTTATAAAAAATTCTAATTTTCAAGAAAATCCCAAAAGAAATGATTGCTTGCTTTGTGTGATGCGATTTATTATTTGAATGTTTTAAATAATGGATGAGTACCCGTGTGGTCACCACATTTGCATGATAGTAATTTAGGTTAAAATAAATCAGCTGCCTGCAAAAAAAAACATTTTTGAAAATAAAAAGAATGGTATCGAAAGGGCATTAGAGAAATCTAATGTAATCAAGTCCCTGTACCCTTAGTCTCTTCGTAGGAAAGTAAAGAATTCTCCCATTATTTTACTTGGGTGTGTCTAATCGACCTACCATAAACCGATTAGTGGCGACTCTGATTGAAATATCATTCGCATGTTAAGAACTTAAACCTAAGTCGCGACCTGGTATGGTATGAGCCCGGAGGCGGTTAAGTCTAACAATCCATTAACCAAACCCTAGGTGGTTCACACCCCAAAAAAATTGGTCGCGACAGTCTATAGCCGAGCGAAGTACATGGGTTATGAGTGGCGCGCTTGGGTCCACGTCTCGGGCAGCTTGGACAAGCGGAAGATCCTGTTCGAGATACTGAAGCACGTCGAGAAGCTAGCGAGGGACGTGAAAGACATGGATATGGAGGAGATAATGATAATGGTGCAACAGAAATTGACCAAGAAGAACAGATTCCTCATAGTGTTGGATGACGTGCAGCCATCTGACTAGCAACTCGTGCGAGTGTTAGCGATTAGCGTCCCAATCTTCTCAGAGGGCCACATAATTACCACAACTCAGGACAGTAAGATAGCCAAGTTGACGGATCATCCAAGGCAGAGCCGATCAGGCTACAAAACTTGGGCATTGAAGAAAGCCAGAGGATGCTGGCTTGGAAGTTGCATGGAGTACCGGAAGGTCAGAGACTCTCAAAAGAGGAGAAGGATATCCTCAACAAGTGTCGTGGCTTGGCGCTCCATACATCCTTACTCGGCGGGTTTCTGTCAAATGCAGGAAAGCGCGAACCCACAGCGTTGGCGGAAGAGGGTTTCAAGTTAGATATACTACAATTGAGTTGCCATAAATTGCCGGTCCATCTAAAACCGTGCTTCATCTACATGGCTTTGTTCCCCGTAGCAATCCCCATTCCGACAAGAAGGTTAGTGAGGCGGTGGTTGGCCGAGGGCTTATTGGATTCGCATTGTTACGACAGAGAAAGCGAAATGAAAAGGCAGCCTGAGGACGTGGGAGAGACGTTTATTCTGGAGCTCGCGAATAGGAACGTGATCGATGTTGTGAGCTGGAGGGCGGATGGATCCCCCAAAGCTTGCCAAATGATCACCTCCCTTTATGACATGATCCACCCAATTGCAATGAGCATGAGGTTCCTACACATACATGGCGCTAGCACGTTGAAAGACAAGAACAACCTCGACCCAACTAGCCAGCAACAACAGCTGCTGGCCCAACTGCGAGAAAGAATCAAGATCCGGTGGCTTGCGGAGCACACGAACATAGTCAGAGACGGCCACGGCGGCAACTACCCCGATTTGAACCTCAGACACGTTCGCTCGTTTCTGTCGTTCTACCTGAGGAGAGGTGTGCTTACCAAAGACATCAGCACGTTTCTAAGGAAAATGACATCGGAGACTAACTATAGCTTGCTAAGGGTGCTTGACTTGGACGGTGTATATAAGCCATCCTTGCAAGGGGTGCTCCACAAGCTGGTGCTCCGAAGGTACCTAGGATTGAGATCCACGGTGTTGGACTCAATCCCGAGTGCCGTTGCAGATCTGCACCATCTCGAGACTCTCGACATAAAGCACACCAACGTGACTTCCCTGCCGAGTTCCTTGTGGAAGGCGAGGAACTTGAGGCACCTGCATCTCAACTGGTTCTACGTCGACTTGAAGAACATCCTCAAGGCTTGTAGCAACAATGTCAATGCCTTAACTCAACTCCAAACCTTGAGCGGGCTGGTTATTGGCGAAGATAAGGAGACCTCAGGCCTCATGTACAGCTTGAGTTTTTCTTGCAACACTCGGATAAGGACGCCTCAGGCGCTGCAGGGAAAACAGGAGCGCATTGGATTAGCTTGGGGCTCACCAATCTCCAGTCCTTGACCTTTGAGGTGATCCAAGAGCCCAAGCCCGTGGAAGTACCCAAGCCCGCCGAACAAGCCCAACCCGCGAAAGAAGCCATGAAAGCAGACCAACCGGCAGAAGAAGCCCAACCCGCGCAAGAAGCCCAGCCCTCGGAAGAGGCCAAGCCAACGAAGGAAGGCACAAAAGTATCCGAGCCCGCGAAAGAAGACAAGAAAGGAGCCAAGCCCATGACATCGCAGATAGGCCCCATACCGGAACTGTCGTTGGCTGAAAAACATCACGAGCTGTTGGAGCTCTACTTGCTGGACCAACTCAACAAACCCATCTGGACACAGCTCTTGCCAATCTCGCTCAGGGCACTGACTCTGTCGGGTTTGAAGTTGGATATAGACATGATGCCCCAGTTGGGTGGTCTCCTGAAACAACTGAGAACCTTCAGACTGTTGGCCAATTCCTTCCTAGGCACTTGCCTGAGGTTCACCAAAGATGGGTTTCCAAGCCTCATGATCTTGAAGATCTGGAAGCTGCCTCGGCTTGAGAACGTGATTATTGAAGGAGCAATGCTCCATCTCAAAGAACTCGAGTTTAGGCACCTCGATGTGATGAAAAGAGTTGAAGGGATCAAGGAGCACAAGGGACTAGAGAATATCCGTGTAGTAGTCAAAAAGGGTGCTCGGGATTTTGTTGACGTCCATGATAAGGGAGAAGGAAATACGTTGTACAAATAGAAGAGACCAAGATGGATGAACCTACGGATAACGACGATAGGTATGGAATAATAATATAAATCTCAAACGTGATTTATACTCATGATGATGGATTTTTTTATAGAATTGATAATTTCAACAATTATTTACTGGTGGTTAAAACAATTGAGATCCTCATTAAATAAGTATTTCATTAACTCATTCCACCGTATCAAGTCAATGCATATCAAGCCTATATATAAGTCCCTAGCGAATTCTATAGAAGAAAATAAATTTTCATATAGTCTTCACACCATAATTAGTCACATAGCCTTTTTAAAACAGTTTGCATTTACACTTTTTCCTGTCACAATTCCAAAACATGTGGGCAACATCATTTGATCTTTGTATAACCCAATGTTGAATCCAAAAGCAACCATTGGAATCAACCTTACTACTCATAGCTGACGCATGTCTAGTGAGCCTTTCACATAGCTTACATACAAATTGCTGAGGTATAGATACCAATTAAGGCCTATCATTTACATACTAGATCATATTTTAAGAAAAGAAGCATATATGAACAAATCTACATAGTTCCTTTCCTTTTCATTGGGAGGAGTACTATTGGGAAAGCTTTGTGTGTGTGAAGCTGACTTAAGTGGTTTCTTGTTTCCTTCAGTCCCTGACGCTGACGAGGAGGCTCTTCCTTCAATATAAGCCACTACAATGACATTTCGAGTTGAACATATGTGTATGTCCCATCCTCCCACCTCGTCAACCTCTCTCTCTCTCTCTCTCTCTCTCTCTCTCTCTCTAAGTGTGCAAACAAATAATTTCATGTAAGTACTATCTTATGTAATTACTGAGATGATGCCATTCAACCATTACAAGATACTCTGTCTTCAGTTTTAGGCATTTAAATCAGAATATTCTCAATCCAATGAGGTCAGGAAAACCACGAGGGCAAAAAAATGGCTTAATGAAATCGAGGAGTCACAATCAACGAGGGCATGCCACGAGTCATTAGTGAAATTACCAATTTAATCAGCTACAAGCTTTTAAATAAAAAAAACATGTAGGAGGATGGAAGAAATAGAAACAGTATTATATTAGTCCAATTAACATCATTCATGCGCCCATACATACGTTAGAGAGCCAGGACCGGTGAGAGGACCTGCAAGCCCTCATTTGTTCAAGAGAATATTACAAAGCTTTTGTACAATGTCCTGCATCTCATTACATACATATTACCAGTTAAAAGGAATCCATACCACCTCAGATAGTTGGAGAAACGATTTCGTCACCATTCCGCAAAAGTAATAGCATCCAAAACAAAGCTTCACAAGAAAGACATCATAGTGCTTTTCCACTTACGAAGTTTTGTTTTTGATCGCCAAGGTGTAAAGTTGAGGCCAAACATCTCCTTGGAAGCTTCCTCTGGCTGAACAAAACCAACAAGCTTTGCAACAATTTTGGCACTCTCGGCCACATGGTCCATGTCTTCTGTGTCGGACCACAACCGGTGGGCTAACTGCAAACTTCTATGCTTGGTATTCAAACCGATCCCCCAAGTTTGGAAGAGCATCTCTCTATCTTTCCTGGTGAGCTTCTTTTGCAACTGCTTGGTGAGCATCTGCCTCTCACGACGAAGATCTTGTATGCTGTTTAGCATGATAAAATTCCAGACTGAATGTCCCTACTGAGAATTTAACAAAAGCAGCAAGTGTTTCTTATAATTTAAATTCAGTACCTTGAAACAGCAGTCAAGGCCTGACTATCTTCCAGAGCTTGATTACAACGAGCAGATTTATCCCTAAGAAATGACAACCTCCTGAGCTCTACCTCCAAGTAGATGGAATCCGTCAGATCACCTTTAAACAGAAGGAAAAAGTAGCTCCTGTGAACTAATGAGACATTGCATTCCTTCCATAGTTTGACGATCTCCTTCCGCAAGTTTCTGAAGTGTGAAAGCCATTCCAAAGAACCTTCTGTATCATCTTCAATTGGATCCAAGCCAACATCCTTAACGTGTTTAGTAGATGCAATCACATTTGGTTTTATATCATGTACCTGTCAATCAAAAGAGTCCCCCACTGAGCAAAATGGGCGTATGTTGACAGAACATCCATATCTAATGGTAGTAACCAAACACTCAGTTCGTTCTCCAAATTTCAAAGCACTTTATATTCAAGTGAGTGGTAATCCAAACTTACTTGCATGTCCACATTTACATATGGCAAGACTCTTATAGCTGAAACCATAGCTGGGCAATATCACTACATTGGTCATCATATATTTGTACACAGAAAAACAATCTTTAGATGAATCAAGATTTTCTAAATCATAATATTTCACAAACTTTAAACACCTGATAACCATGGTTCCTGTACCCTGTCCGTAGTAAGTTTTCAAAACAACGTAAAAGAAGCCTAGTCTGACCCACGCGGGCCAACCCCTAATAACTCGCCTCCACTTGAGTCATGGGGTGTCACGCCCAAATATTTGAATCAGATAGCAGAGATATAACATTCTTTGATATGGAAAAAGCATACTAACTCCTGTGTTATATTTAAATTCCAATAAAAAAAAATAAAAATTTGTAAGGTCCTCCAAAATAATTAATCCATCATTCATCATATAGTTCAATGTCTGTGATGAAAGGAACAAAGAAAAGGCAGGGAACAAAGGTCACCCCATGCTGACTAGGTTGATCCTCCTGCTGAGCAATGGACTCCTCTAATTCAGAAGCGGAATCCATACTGCTGTCACATTTCTCAACTGCCCGACATTTATCTGCTTGAAGCTCATAATCCAAAGAATCCTCCAGTGAATTATGAGAACCACTACCAGACAAATTTTCTTTGGACACACACACACTTCAGTGAAGGAAACTTTCTCTGACATCCCTCAGGTCTTCCAGGACATTCTTTTTCATATCGAAGGGGAGATGTGCTATGGTTTATCTCCATCTCCTCAATTGAAAATGAAATATTTGTAAGGCCTGACTCACAACTTCTACTCCTGACTAGCTTGAAACTTCTGGATGTAGGTAACTCTTTCTCCTGCATTATCGAATATGCTTTTTCAAGAGAAGGTTCTACATATTCTTGATGGACGCTGTCTAACTGTCTAGCTTTCTCCAAAGTTGGTGATCCCAATTTCTCTTTTTCTACATCACCTTCCTCAACCACAATATAGTCTGAGATGCCTGCCGTCTCCTCCACTGATGACATACCACCATTTCCATGGCAGTTCGAGTTCGGCTTTTCCATCTCAATGCAGCGTACTTCTCTGCAAAAGTCCTCAGAATTTTCATCAGTGTACTCACCAATGTCCTCTGGACATATGCTATTTCGCCTGGAGTGAGATATCCGAATTGAGAGCTGTGAAGAGGGGTCCGAGAGTAAAGAGTTCTCTTCAAGTCGGGAATGTGGATCATATGCCCATCTAAGTCACTCCTACTGTGTTGATCTGAATATTGACATGAATCAATTGTTAAGATACCAACATCCAAATACTCATTATCTGCTTGGTTTTGAGTATTTAAAATTGGGTTCTTGAGTTCCCATGAACCTCGCACACGAAGTTTAGGGTAATCACTGCATGCATCCACCTGAAGTATTAAATCAACAGACGATTCATTGAGGAATAATTGGTGTTATAAGTTGAGGACGGCAAATCCATCAAGGAATCTAACAAAGTAGAATTACCTGTGCAGTTGAAGATTTGTGATCCACAACCAATCGGTGCAAATCCTGAACCTCAGACTGAGCAAGGTCTCGCTGCAGAGACAATTCCGCAATCTCTTTCTTGAGCTGTGAGAGGATACAACCACATAAAATAAGGTTTTAAATAATTAAGTGGTTTCCTGATTTATAAATGGACAAAAAAATGCTTCACTGTTCATCGAACTTTAAAGGAGGTGACAACATGGAAATTTTACAAACATAATCTTAAAAGTGCCACAACAAAAAATTATTAAGAAGGCCGGTAAATAAGCTGCATAGTTAACTCTTCACAAATTAGAACTGATTTTGCTACCAGCTGATGTTATTACCCATCCCAGCAGAGGAAAATGCACATAAACCTACAGGCCATCCAATTTTCTATGCCAAATTACAACAAATAGTGAAGGTTTGTATGCTTTTAGCTCTGAAGTAGATGCCTATTGACAGGATCATGGAAAAACTTAGAAGGTTCGCTGGACATCCAGGTAAATCAGAAGGTTCGCTCAAGTAAGCTCTAGTTATCTTTTTCGTCAAAAAATAAATAAATAACTTAAAAGAAAAGCTGATGAGCTATAAATGCTAACAGCATAATGGTGAAGCTGTGGGTTATTGCTCAAAGGTGCAGAATGTTAGAAGTGGTCCAAAGGGACATGCTATGGTGAGAGAGATGAAGAAAATTTGCAATTGTGGAAAATATGCATTCTGCAGGGGAAAGTCAAAAAGGCCAGGTGAAGATATTGCTCTTAAAATTCT
Source organism: Eucalyptus viminalis (assembly GCA_014182385.1). Lineage (NCBI taxonomy): Eukaryota > Viridiplantae > Streptophyta > Magnoliopsida > Myrtales > Myrtaceae > Eucalyptus > Eucalyptus viminalis. The sequence continues at coordinate 35,871 of JABKBD010000019.1, read as the reverse complement.
CAGTTAAGTCTTAGGTTCCCAAGTTAAATTCCCAACTTTTACATGAACTTTCAAGTGGATGAGCTTGGTCAAGAGATGTCGATTGAGATGGAAATTGCATGTATTGTGCATTGAAGAACATTCAACCCAATGGAACTGGTGGAATTCACCATCAGTATAAAAGAAATAAAAGACTTTCTGACACAGCAGCGTACTAAGGAAGAATTTGGAAGATACACCTAGTTTATGTATGATAATTACACCCAAGTACCTCCCTTTACCATATAGTGAGAAAAACCTCAAAAAATATAAGAAACATCGAATTATAATACTAAAAGCCTTAATGCAGAATTATCACCTTCTCAATTTGGAGATCCTTTTCTCGAAGCAGCACAGCAGTATCAGATGAAACAGACGCTAGTCCTGGATTTCTCAGCTCACTCTCCAATCTAGCCAATTCTCTCTGTAAATGCTTTACCAAAGCTTTATCAGACACAACAACATTGACCTGTGCATTTGTGGCGACCTCTTTAGCACAACTTGCAAACAATAGCGTATTTCGTGACTGTTCAACATGACTTCGGGCTGGACTCATTGTACAGATGATGGAAGTTCTAGCATTTCCTCCCAGTGAGGATTGCAGAATACGAGTCAGTTTGGAATCTCGGAAAGGAATATGTCCATTTCTTCCCTTGCTGGAGCCATTCAAATAGTTCTTGATCAATAATCAAAAGTTTAAAAATAAATCAATGATAAATTGAAAGAAAAGAGAGCTTAAGGCTGAAATACTTCCACCAACTCCCGATTTCTTATAGGATCTTCATATTAGTAACTGTTCTGTCCATACAATCAAAGATGAAAAATTGGTAAAACATCATCACGGATGGTTTGCTTTGAATTTCTATAAGGCTTTTAAAAAAAAAAAAAAAAAAAAATCCTCCAAAACATTGATAAAGAAAATAAAGATACTTAAAGTTAATATATATATATATATATATATATATATATATATATATATATATTAAAAAGAGTATATAACCACACATGTCAATATTCATATGTTTTAAAATTTTAAGATGTTCAATGTGCAATAAAATTCAAATTTCAAGCACTACAAGAAAAGCAAAATGTCAAAAGTCCAAACTTGCTCCAAACAAACCTAAACAACTACTCTTGAGTCTCTTGACTTCTTATGCTTTGAAACAGTTAATCTTCTTGATGCTAAAATCTGCATGGTAACCTATATGGAGCTGAAGGCTAAGAACCTAGTCAATAGCCTGGAAAACTAATCCCCTACTCTCAAAACAACAATTTTCAACTATGCAATGGAATTTATGCCTGAGAAACCAAAACCACCCCCCCCGCCCCCACCCCCACAAAAAAAAAAAAAAAAAAAAAAAAAAAAAAAAAGACCAGATAGAAAAATTCTTTTGGCCGACATCATGTCTAAGGAATTGACCCAAGCATTTGGTACAAGAGGTACTTGACATTACTAGAGAAGAGCAAAGACAAACCCATTGTCAGCTCTGAGTACTTGATAGTCACAACAGGTAGGCAGACAAGAATAAATGGAACTAAACATGTGGGAGCTCATGCACTAAACCTGCCACAGGCAGCAATGACAAACCCTGATGGAGGATTGAAAGTGTGAACAGAGCTCGGTATCAGGATTTTACTGAAAGCGGGATAGGAAATAGAGCGCAATGGCATAACAGGATCCATATATCCTGTCCTATTTTGTGGGAGAAGGCTTGGTTGTTCATGATGTTGTTATTCATATAACATGTGTGTATGCAGGTAAATTAGTATTGTGTAAGAAATGGACCTTTGGCACCGAAAAGGCATTGCAGTGGTGCTCTATGTTCATGTCAATGCACGGTCCAACTAAATTATAAGATCTCTAAGATGAAGACAACGAAAAACAAGCTGTAAGGCCAACCTCAGTTTTCGGATAACTGTTCCCAAAGTCAGCAAACTGCGATTTATGTGGCAGCCCTCTTTCAACCTCGCACCAGCTGATAATGACTGAGATGCACGCTCACTTCCTGCTAGATCCACGAAGTTCTGCAGCCAAAAGAAACTATTATATTCTCCCAGTAACAGTTTATAGGTTGAAGTTAAGTACTAAATATTCATACCACAGTAGCAGAAAGAGTGCTTGAATTGTCGTTCCCCAAGAACTCACGAGCCGAACTTTCAATTGTCTGGCAGCAGAATGAGCAATAAATCTTTGACATTTTAATAGGAATTGACCACAAAACAGATAAAATTCACCATTACCAGTCTGAGAATCTGATGTGATCTTGAGCTAGCTTCGTTAAGGCATGTCTCTCCAACCTGTCTTTGAGCTGTGAAATCCAAATGATCAGTCAAAGCATTTCATGGTAATGCTAGATATAGAATGCAACCAAGAAATTCATCCAACACAAGACTGAATAGCCTTAGTCCTTACCTTCACACACAGAAAGAAGTTCTTGAAAGTGGCTCCAGTCCTTCAGTGTTTCCTCTGTAAGTTTCTCAACTATAGTCCCTCTCTGTCAAAAGAGCTAGCTCTCACGGTGATGTTGGATGAGCTCATAGTTCCTCAGCATAGTACAAAGAAATTCACCTCCGGATCATCTAGAAGTCTCAGAGGACTACTATCTGCACTGAGGAGGTCTCTCAGACTCATTGTAGATCTCCATCGCAGAAAACTTCAACAGAAATTCTCTTTCTTTGTGCTATTGAGAAACGAGAGAATGTCTTTATTAATAAGCAAATGTTAGAAAAAGAAGTTGCGATTGAAAATGGAGGAGATCTTTAGGTAGTATATGACTCATTACCTTCTCTATGTAGCTGTATATATCTGCCATTGAATATTCAGTAATTCCACTCATAGTGTATGTTTTTCCACTACTTGTCTGTCCATATGCAAAAACACTTGCTGCAACATTGAGCATCAGATGGTTGCAATCTCAGGCAAATATCAACATAACAAAACATTGTCGAAAGGAAGGAGAAGAGGTTAAAGTTTACCATTTATCCCACTGACAACTGAAAGAGCAACTTTCTTGGCTCCTTCCTCGTACACTTGCCTTGTGGAGCAATCACACCGGAAAACTCTGTCTGCAGATCAGCCAACATGGAGGACAAATAACACTAAGAGATATTGAACAGATTGCTTCCTTAAATGCAAGTCCTCCATTAGAAACATTTGTTGGAATTTGAAGACATGGGCTCAAGACCAAAAGGAAGCTAAATCCAACATAACATGAAAATGTGCTCAAGAAAGAAAGGAAAAACTTCATGAATGGGATTCAATTACCAAATGTGTAGGCAGCTGGGTACATGGACCGCTCTGAAACAGAGAGATTGTTTCTGTAGATAATGGCGTTGTCATCGATACATTCCCAATCTGATACATCATTCCTAGAAATTTCCTTCTGATTCAAGGGCCTGAGACGAACTAATACGAAGATTTTCTCTTCACAGGGACTCGACCCCGGCGTCATCTACTGGCTGTCGACTGCCACCATTGCTTACCTTCTTACTATCCAAGTCTATGAACCATCCGAAATCAAGATTAGTCTTCACCACAACCAAATACTCCGACAAAGCCTGCGACACAGCACGGAGTTCTACACCCCATCACAACTTCACTGTCAGACTATGCATTGTAGTTTTGGAGTCAACAAAGCGAGTGATGTTGGGATCTCATGAAATCTGAGGCCCATCCAAGTCCTACACCTACCACCATCACCTGTAATGAACAAGCTAATTATGGCTCAGAGCTAACTCCCCCACGCCGCATCAATTCGTCTTGAGCATCAAAAAACTCGGTTTCCTCCTACGTTGCTCCTTCCTTTTGTCATCTAATTTAGAAAAGTCAAACAAACGCACATCTGAAGCCACAAGTTCCCATTCTCCGAGAGAAATGGGCGGTGTTTCTTTTTTCTTTAGATTAGCAAATATTTTATTAAATGAACCCATTTTGGAGTTTTCTGAGATGGTCCCCATAACACTGTCAAAAAGTCTCCTTTGCTCGTGCTGACTTACATTATAGAATGTCTTTAGAAAAACAAAGCAAGACATGTTTTCACCTTGGGAGTATTCACTTCCCAAAGAATGTCTGAGATCTACGCAAAGATCCATGGCACTGTGCATTTCACTGCAGTGGGCGCAGAGAGAGAGAGAGAGAGAGAGAGAGAGAGAGAGAGAGTTCTTAACTAGTCTTTGCAAAATTTTCAGTTGCCTCATTTCCTTCCTAGTTGGACAGTAAACAGCAAAATCTCCGCAGGGCCGAACATGAATTTCCGGAAAACTGTTGGCTCTCTCTCACTTTAATAAAACATAAAGCGAATGCGCTCCGAAGAAGCGACCAAATTTTCATGACACGTCTCCAAGCTACATGCCAAGCCACCTAATTTCGACAGGAAAGATGGCATTGCCAATCCGCGACGGCAGAAGCTTCGCCAATCTGTCCTTGGCGGTTCCAAACGAGAAACGTATAAACGCATTCGGGTCGCTTTTTGCTAAAATTCCAAGGCGAATCACTGAATAAGCATGAAACGGAACTCCGTAATGGTTGACCAAACGTAAAAAGTGGGGAAATTTACCATCGTGACTCTCAGCCTTGTCGAACTCCAATCCGTACGCCATCCCCCTAGCGATCCGACCCGAAACGCCATTCCGGATCCGAAATGGCAACTTCTCTCTCTCCAAGGAGGATGGCGATGATTTCCTGCGAATGTGGAGCGGGAGAGACGGTAGGTAGTCTGTTCCGTGTGCGGGTCGGGTTTAGCCCCGAGTTGAACTGAGCTCCTGGGACGGAGAAGTCCTCTCATTCTCTCTAATTCCTTCAAATAAAAATAAAGCGGAAAATGAAGTTGTGAAATTCTGTTTCGAAAAGGCTATTTATAGGTTTTATAGGGTGTTTATATATAATAATATGATATTATAACAGAAATAACAACCAATTAAGATTACAATATGAAAGATACATAAAATTAAATAATATTTTTTTTAACATCCCTTCAAACTTAAAGTGATGTAGAAGAAGTCATCTAGATTTTGGAGAAAAAAAAATTTTGAAAACACCCTAGTGAATATGCCTTAGTGAATACATCAGCAATTTAATTCACTGATGAAGTCGATACAAGACAAATGATGCCATGAAGCACATGAGAGTATATTAAAAATCGCAATCTATTTCAATATATTTGGTATGCTCATGGAAAATGTCATTATTTGCTATTTGGATAGCATGGTTATCACAATAAAGTACCATTCCATTATTGTGACAGACACCCATGTCCACTAATAACAATCATAACTATAATAATTAAGTTGTCGTATCAATAAGAACACAACATTCTACTTACATATTAGATCAAGCAACAACGGCCTATTTCTTGCTACACCATTAGACAAGTGAGTTACCTAGAAAGAAGTGATAGCTAGTAGTGGAGTGATGATCAAGAGAGTCTCCAGCCTAGGGGTGATCGGTTTCTGGTTCGGTCCGGTTCCAAGGTGGAATCAGGAACCGGACCGGGAGAATCGGTTCCCAATTTTGGGAATCATGGACCGGACCGTTGGTTTGAGGACCGAGAACCGGACCGGACCATTGGTTCCGGTCCGGTCCAAAAGAATTGGCACTTTATTTTTTCATTAAAGAATGATCATTCACTAAAGAATAATCATGCTCCGAACCGATCAATCAATTCGGTTTCCGAGCAATTTAATAAAACTATTCACACATGTTTCCACGTGCAAAATATTCAAACTTCACTTGTGTGAATATCAATCATAGTTTATGTGTTTCATGCTTAATATTAAGCATAAAACCCATGAACAACGTGATTAAAGGTTGTGCTTGGCTTAGGTTTTATAGACAATCTCTCTTCTATACTTTGAATGTTTAGTCGATATGAGACTTTTTAAGGCTTGAAGTGCCTTGTCGTTTGCAAGTGAGGGGAGCAAGAGAGAGAGTGTGAGCAAGAGGAGAGTTTTTTCTATAAATAAAGAGTAACAACAAGAGTTTTGGTGGTCTCTTGGCCACATAAAAGGTTGTTACCTAAATTGCAATTTCGATTGCAATAAGTTTCATATATAATATTCATATATTATATGTGTTTATATATTATATGAATATAAATTATATATAAAAAAATTTGGTCCGGTCCGATTGGTCCGGTTGGTTCGGTTCCCACCTTGGAACCGGGAACCGGACCGCCGACCATGGGAACCGCCCAAAACCGGCCGGTCCGGTCCTGTTCGGTCCGGTTCCGGTTCGGGCGGTTTCCATTGCACACCCCTACTCCAGCCCAATTAGTATCAAAGTAAGCCTTTAACTCCAAGGTACATTAGGCAGAAAAATGAAGACCATGAAATATAGTGCTCTTGACATAATGAAGATTTTGAAGAACGGCAACAATATGAGTGGTTCGTGGCATGGTCATGAATTGATTGACAATGTGAACAATGTAGGCTATGTCAAGATGAGTGACAATGATAAAGAGTAGGATTCAAATGAAGAGTCCCATCTTTGTAATTAAATTTGACATTAGTCTTAATAGGAGTTGCAGTAGTCATGTCATCAGTGAGTCCTGCTTAAGAAAGAAGATGAGTGGCATATTTAGCCTGAGATAGATTATAACCCATGCAATCCAAATTAACCTCCAAGCCTAAAAAATAAGTGAGTAGCTTAAGATCTTCATTTTAAACTGTTGATTGAAATACTATTGGAGTTTTGTAATGTAGGTATGATCATTGCAAATAATAACCATGTCGTCCATATAGGAGAGAAAAAAAAAGTAGCAGAATATACCGGTGAGATGTTCGTTGAACAAAGAGAACACTGTCATAAGGTTTAAATTTATGACCAAGGTGTTCCATGGTAGAATTGAACTTGTAACACCATGCACGAGAAGCTTGATTCAATACATGTAGTGTTTGACGTAATCAACACATTTTGTTAGAAGTAGTATATCCAAGAGGAGGAGGTTCTATATACGCTGCCTCAATAAGATCACTATTGAGAAAAAAAAAATTAATATCCATTTGGAACAAAGGCCATCGCTTAATAAAAGCGATGGCAAGAAGACTTTGAAAAGACCTAAGACAATCAATTACGGCAAACATCTCATCATAGTCAATCCTATAATTGTGAGTAAAACTTTTACTACCAGTTGAGGTTCGTAGTGTTCCATCTCACCATGTACCTTTATTTTGATCTTATACACCCATTTACAATCTATACCATACTTTCCAAGAGGAAAACAGAGCAAATCCCAAATATGAGATTTGTCTAACGCTTGCAACTCATCCACCATTTCCTGTAGGCAAAGAGGATTGGTATGAGTTGTTTTATATGTGTGATGCTCGTGGAAAGAAGAAATAGTAGAATAACAACGAAAATCACGAAATTGAACAAAAGATTGATTTACATGGGTGAACAACGATAATGAGAAGAAGGTATTATTAAGGGTAGAGAATGTGTGGCTGGTGCATGCATATCAAGAGTTGTCGAAATGGGATCCCCAAATGTATCTGCATCAAGATTAGAAGGAGACAACTTTGAAGAGGAAGATGCAAGTGTGTCATTTTTAGGAAATAGTTATACTAAGGATAGGTGAAGAAGCAAATAGTTGGAGATAACTCAAAATGATGGAGAGACAAGTACATCTTGTATTACCAAAAAGTAACTTGACGAGACACGTGTAGATGATTAAAGACAAGATCTTAAACATTTATATTCTGTATGCTAAATGCTATATCCAAGAAAGTAACATGAGTGAGTTCAAGGTTGTAACTTCATGCGTTCATTAGGAAGCAAACCCATAAAACAAGCATAGCCAAAAATTCGAAGAAGATTTTAATTAGGAACACTATCATACAAGTGCTCTATTTTAGACAAGAGGTTGAAATGAGAAGTCGTACAACATCTAAGATATGCCTACGTTTATGCTCTGCTTGACCATTTTGTTGTGAATTTCATGGAAAAGAATGATGAATGATAATACTGTTTTGAGAAATAATTTGAAAAAAAAAAAAACTCTGTATCTCTATGTTCCATGGCATTATTGGTACGAAAACTTTGATATCTTGAGAAAATTGTGATTTTATCAGGTACGCAAAATCACAATAAATATGAGTAAGTTCATAACAATTCTTCATATAGCCACGTATAACAAGAATGATAATAAAAAGTCACAAAATAAAGAGATCTTCCGTAGTTGGAGTAGGAGTTGGCCCTCAAATATCAAAGTGAATAAGATCAAAGAAAGCATAAGAGATATAGTCACTAAGATCATATGGTAAAGCATGACGTTTTCCCAACTTACAAGATAAGCAATCAAAGTGTTTATCATCAACAAAACCTATATTGCTATTGTAAATCAAAGGACCTAATCTAGAGAAAGAAGCATGACTCAAGCAAGAATGCCAAGTTTCAAATGAAATTGTGATGGCACAACCACTAAAAGAGTTTAGATGCTGTAAGGAAACAAGATCAAATCGACGTCCACTTTACAGCTTGTCCTAATTATATGTCCCATTCATAGATCCTGCACACGACAACCATAAAACCAAGTTCACATAATTGTCCCACATATATCAATTTTAAAGAGAGTTTAGAAAGTAAAAAGGTATTAGGTAAGGACAATTTGAATGTCAAAATGTTACCAATATGACTAATTATCATCCGTGAGTTATCAATTGTATGAACCACAGGTATTCGTGAAGCGAATGAGTATGACATAAAAAAATTGGAGTTGAAAATCATGTGATAGCTGTGGTTAATAGAGCAGAAATAATGAGTCTTTGGTGGAACGCTTAATAATAGCAGTAATGGATTGACGTGCGATTGAGGTGGACCTCTATGCTGGGATTTTTTCTTTGTCTCTATAGCTTACCTAGATTGTCGTTGATAACAATTGGATGCAAAACAACCAGATCGATGACAATTCATACAATACTGTCTACGTGAGGAGGAAGAATTAGGAGTGGCAAACATCATGTTTGTAGGCGAGGACAAAGACCGTTGCACCTTTAAGGTAGCAAGTCGAATATTCTTAGTCAACAACTTGAACGTGCCATAAAAAATTGGCACAACACGCATGCAATCGCGATATTCGGCAAACTTACGAGCATCACAATCCAGTCCCATTGTAGTTTGGATAATGTTAGGTGATCTCAGATGGCATGCATGGAGGATAAAAAAAAAATCATAAATAAACTGACCTATCTCTTGATGCATGTGATGCAGATTTTCTAATAGCTAATACTAATGGGCAATATCTGAAGTGGATATCAACTTGCAAGCAGATCTCATGCTTCTTTTGTTGTATTAAGACAACCAAATTGATAGAAGGAATCGAAATGCTTCGAAACCACATAAGGATTTGATATTTCTTGCTACCTTAGTCCTTCAAGTGTTCATTTGCGTTTGTTTAGACTTCAGGAAAAAAGAAAATACTTTCGAGGAAATTGTTCTTCAAGAAAATGGTTAGTTTTCCTTTATTTGTTCTATGACTGAAAATGTTTTTTGGTGTTTAGATCTCATTAAATAAAAATGATTTCAATCTCGCGACTTTATCTTAGGCGAAAAGGAAAAACGTTTTTTTAAATATTTTTTCTTGTCTTTCTCTTTCCTCCTTCCTCCTCCACCGATCGCTAGGTCTTAGCAATGGCTATGAGAAGGCACTAGTGCTATCGTCAAGGCTTGACGAGGGCTGACCTAACCAGTCTCGAGGCAAGGTCAAGCTCGCCACAGCGAGGTTGGCAAGGCTTGACTCGCCCAAGCACAACCCACGCTTTTGATCGATTGCCTAGGCCCAACAACCAACGGAGGAGGAAGAAGGAAAATCAAAAGAAAATGAAAGAAAAGAAAAAAAAACGAAAATAGAAAAGAAAATAGTAAAGAAAAAAAAATTAAAATTTGATTTTTAAATAAAATAAAAAAATAAAAAAAATAAAATGTAAGAGGAGCAAACCTGGAAATTGTTTTCACCTCCTTAGAATAAGGAATTTACTTTCCTAATTTTATATGTGAATATTTTCCTTAACTGGAAAGTATTTTCGATTAATTAATTATTTTCAACATGGAGTTTGAAAAACTAATTCCAAGAAAAAAATTTCCCTAAAATAAATGCACCATAAATTTCTCCTTAGTTTTACTAGTACCTCGAGTAGTTGCACAAATAGCACCAGTGATGTAAAGTTAAAGCCGACGTCCTCTCAAAAAGTTGGATATTTCTTGATCCCATAAAGTATAATTGGAATCATTCATAATCGTCTAAATGGGTTTTGGAACTTCCAATTATTTCATAATATGCAATATACTTGCATAAGCCTAGTAGATCCTATAATGAGTTCGAAGAAAACCGGTACCTACAGAGCTGATATGGAGAAATAAAGGCCGGTAATAGATTCAGGACCTTGAAATACCTCGGGAACCACTCGAAAAAACACCAAGGACCAGTCTGAAGCAGGTTGAACCAGAGGTGGGCAAACTGGTCTGGTTAATGCCGGTCAATGGCCGATTAGCGCGATCAACAGTCACCATCAGAGGCTGACGTGGCAAACACGTGTCAACAAGATGGTTGAAACGTGGCGCTAACGTCGCTTGGTCAGCGGGTGGGGTCGCATGCGGCGTCGAACGGTGATGATGTGCCGGAGTAGGATACCCGAAGTGTTAGAATAGCACCGTAAGTTGTTGGGGTCAGCGAATCCGAGAAGTGGCAAGAGTGTGGCGAAGTGTGCAACGCCGAATGGTGATGTAATTTTAGGGTCGGGCTCTTTTTAGTGTTGGAAGATATGCAGTTTTGACAGAGGATTTGATTGTGATTCGATTACGATTTGTACAGATCAATTTAAGATTAGATCTAGATTAGATTGATTGATTTAGATTGATTTAGAGGATCCTTAATTTCCTTTCATTCATACACCTTGTATTATAACTGTTAAGGCTGTACAACTGATTGATTATTGAAGACAATAGAATATACACAAATCTCTCAAATCTCTCTATGTCTTCGATCTCCATTTTTCTTCTTCTCTATTTTTCTTCAAACGGTGATGATGTGCCGGAGTAGGATACCCGAAGTGTTAGAATAGCACCGTAAGTTGTTGGGGTCAGCGAATCCGAGAAGTGGCAAGAGTGTGGCGAAGTGTGCAATGCCGGATGGTGATGTAATTTTAGGGTCGGGCTCTTTTTAGTGTTGGAAGATATGCAGTTTTGACAGAGGATTTGATTGTGATTCGATTACGATTTGTACAGATCAATTTAAGATTAGATCTAGATTAGATTGATTGATTAAGATTGATTTAGAGGATCCTTAATTTCCTTTCATTCATACACCTTGTATTATAACTGTTAAGGCTGTACAACTGATTGATTATTGAAGACAATAGAATATACACAAATCTCTCAAATCTCTATATGTCTTTGATCTCCATTTTTCTTCTTCTCTATTTTTCTTCAACTTCTTTCATGGTATCAGAGCGGTAAAAGGTTTCTGATTTGCTTCCGCTTCCTTCACCTTGCTCTCTGTCGAGATCTTTAACTGCTTCCTTCACCTTGTTTTCTGTCGAGATCTTCAATCCTGCACAAACTTGACATCTTAGTATATTTCTTTCTACCATGACAAACAACTTACCTTCAGCCTCTGGTGAGCGTCTGCAAGATGGAAATCCCATGCAACCTGCAGAAAGCCAGGACACTACCTCCACTATTGACGTTGCCAGATCTCAAGAACAACCTGCTTGGGCCAAAGATGGTCAAAATCCTCTGGCTTAGACAAATCTGGGGCAACCCTTCTCCATTCAGCCCATTTCGAGCCAACCAATGGTGGGCCATCCTTACCAATGGCCACCTTTTCAAATGCAGCCCAACCCATGGTTGTTTAGGCCTAGCCCGAATGCATCATCGCCGAGAATGCAAGGGCCATGGGCCTCTATCCAACCCAACGGCAGCCCACCAACCATAAGTAGGGCAAGCATAACCGTTGGGTCGGTTGGAGCAAATACGGGGCAAACAAATGGATCCAATGGTTCGGGTAATGGAACAAATCCATACTCGACCAATTTCAATGCGGGTTATGGAACCAGGTCGAATAATCCAGGTATGGGAACGAATCCCTACCCGGGATTTTCGCCTGGACTTCTGCCATATTCAGGATCGATTTTCACCGAACGGCTAGAATCCGACGACCCCTTATTTGTTTCCATCGCCGACGGACTAGAACTGCGGCTAATTAGCCAGCAGCTCACCTGGCCTGAAAATTACTCTAGGTGGTTGCAGGAATTCTGGCGCGCACTGGTGACAAAGGACAAAGACGGGTTCCTTGATGGAACCATTATCATTCCTTCAGATGAGCGTCTAACCCGACACTGGAGGAAATGTAACCAGCTCATCCGAACCTGGATCGGCAATTGCATCTCTTTAGAAGTCGCGGCTGAAATTTCACCCACAGAAGACACTCAAAAGATGTGGGAAAATATTAAGGAGACGTACGGTAAACTCAACCGTGCAAAAATTTTCTCACTTATGCAGGAATTGAGTAATCTCAAGCAAGGGAATATGACGGTCACGGCTTGCTTCAACAAGCTATCGTCTTTATGAAATGAGCTAGAAGCAGTTGAAGAAAAGCTCAAGGGACCATAATCGACACTCAAGCAGTATAGATCTATCAAAGAAAAGGAGAAGACTACACGTTTCTTGCTGATTTTGAACAAATCTTACATTACCTTTCGTTCACAAATTCTGGCCATGGATCCAGTCCCCCCAATCGAACGAAGGAACAATGACAACATTGCCCTTGCAACTCACAGTGAACGGCAAGACAGATCTGCAAAAACCCTAATTCGAGAGAAGGAGAGAAGAGGTGCCGTAAGGTTTGGAGGGGGGGCAGACGCTTGCTCCTTTACAAGGGACATGATTAATGGCCGAGATCTTATGCAAGGATCTGACGGTCCAAATCGTGGGCTTGGATCGGACGGATCAGATCATGGGCAAGGATCGGACAGTCTTCATAGCTCCAAAAGCGCGGATGGATCGGATGGCTGATATGACTCCACGACTAAAGGAATGGATGGCTAGATATATGCCACGTCAGCAAAAAATTTCAAACCCAATTTTAAAGGAAAGGGTAAAATGTTTTGTGATTATTGCAAATGTTCTAAGCATATGATTGACAGCTGTTGGAAGTTGCATGGAAAGCTCGGAGAAAAGGAGAAAAAAATATCAGCTGCCTATCAAGTGACTGGACCTACAGGCCATAATGCTAACCAACCTATCTTTTATGGTCAATATCAACAGCTGATGCAGGTTCTACAAGACTTGGATACCTTCAACAAAGGAGGAAGTTTCTCAAGTACTACACATTGCCTAATTAATTCCATTTCAAGGAAGGCATGGATTATTGATTCAGGGGCAAGCGATTACATTGCTTGTGACAAAGGATTCTTTACAAGTATAAATAAAGGGTCAAATTTTCTTATTTCAGTACAATTACCCAACGGGGACATCACACGTGTGAATGTGACAGGAACGGTAAATCTTAGTCCTCAAATTACCCTAAAAAATGTCATTTATGTCCTAGAATTCCAATTTAATCTATTTTTGTGTCAAGAGTATGCAAGGAAAACTCATGCCAGGTATTCTTCGATGCTGACACATGTTTCTTTCAGGTCCTTTTGACTAGCGGAGCGATGGGCTTGGGTAGTCTTTCTGAAAGCCCTTTTTTTTGGACAAATTTTCCAAGTAATTACGTTTTTTCTAGCACTTCTTTCAATAAGCCCTCATTGTGTAATTTGACTACCAATGAAAAGAATTTCATTATGCACTTAAGAATGGGTCATAGTAGTTCCTTCCTTATCATTAATGCTTCATATGTCCTCTTGCAAAACAGTCGCATACCCCTTTTCCTTCTGGAAGCACTCGTGCTAGTGAAATTTTCTCATTGATCCATGTGAATGTTTGGGAGCCTTATCATACAGCAAATCATGATGGGTCTCGTTACTTTCTCACCATATTAGATGATTATTCTCATGCAACATGGATTTTCTTAATGCAGTCTAAAAGCCAAGCTTATTCTCATTTAAGGACATTTATTGCTCTTTCGAAAAATCAATTCGGAAAGTCAATTAAGAGGATTTGTACTGATAACGGAAGGGAATTCTTCAACCATGATTGCACTTCATTATTTTCATCTCATGGGATTTGACATGAAAGCTCTTGTGTATACACACCACAATAGAATGGGGGTGATTGAGCATAAACATCGACATCTTCTGGAAGTTGCTCAATGTGACATCCCAAATTTCACCGACCTTCATTAGTATAATTAGATCATTAGGAATTTAGATTAATTAGATTGGGCCAGAAATTGAACCCGATGGATCGTGAGAAATGTGTGGGCTTGAGAAGTAAGTGGGCCACACGAATTGGACTTAAGAAATCTAATGAGAGATTATGGGCTTGGACTTGGCTTGAAGCGGGCCAAGGTTCAGAATTATTAGAGTTGTAGATTTAGTTTAGTGGGCCGGAATTGTTATAGATTAAGCCTATTAGGCTGGGAATGAATATTTAGGCCCGAATGATTTTATTTTATAGATTATAGTTATGATAACTTGATTAATGTTTATAATGCTAATATCAATTTCTAACTTTAGCATTTTGTTGATGAATTCTTTATAGACCAACATTGACTAGTCGATATGTTATGTCATGACTTTGTATAATTATAAAAGGATTGAAATCAAGCAAAAACAAAAGGAAATTAATTGAAAAACATTATAAACTAATGAACCGACTAATGACTCGGATTAGAGACTAATTGATGTTGAGTGACAAATTAAACTTGAGAGAACAAACTTGGAGACCACATCTCTCTCTCTCTCTCTCTCTCTCTCTCTCTCTCGTTTCTTCTTGCATGCGACACCCATGGTTTTGATTCCCACAGACATGCAAAACTCAAGAGACATAATCATTAGCAAATTTCATCATTAGTCTAGCCTAGGGATTAGCTTTGTAGACCTATTTCCCCCTTAAGTTTTGTAACCCTCTCTCTCTCTCTCTCTCTCTCTCTCTCTCCAAATAAAACTGAGCAACCCATCTTCATCTTCTTCTTTCTTTTTCTCTCGGTTGAGCGGTGAAACCAGAAGCAAACCAACAGCAAACCAGCGATTTCTTCTTCTTGCATGCGAGATTTTGGTGTTGATCTTGAAGCATCTTTGTGTTGTCTAGTAACTGAACAAGGTAAGGAAAGATATAACTCTAAATTGAAAGTTATACATTGTTCTATCGAGAAAGCTTGCGGGTCAATCCAAATAGTGAAGGATTTAGTTTGTAGTTGTTGTTTTGTGGTTAATTTAAGCTAAGTGTTAGATTAAAGGTAGAAACTATTGCATGTTATTTTTTAGCCTTGCATGTTTCGAAATCCAAGTGTGAGTATGCTGTTTTGCTGAGTGAAGTGAGGAAATGGATGCTGAGTGGATGGATGTGGTGTATACTGTGATGAGTGAACTCACAGATGCAACAGCACTTCGAGCTGAGTTGTGGATTGATTATTTGTTAGAGAAAGACATGCCGAAGGTGCCTTAAGTTTCTGAGATTAGGCATTGAAGTATTGTAGAAGAAGTTTGTGAAAAGATAAGTGGTTTAGCCGGGTTAGAAGTAAAGGAAATTGTGTACCTATTCTGTTCTAGGTGAAAACGATTATGGAGTCTTCTGTTCTATGTTATTTTCTTTATGTATGTTAATGGAAATAAGATAGAAACCATTATACATGATAGAACATCTATAAGATCAAGTTATACACGTAACTATAACCATATGAATATAGAAAACGTAGAGATAGAAGTGAACTTAGTAAAACCAGTAAACTGTTCTTGTGAGAAACGGTTTGACCTTTACTGATTATACGAATTTTCTGTATTTACCTAGTTAGATTTGGACTTTGAATCCTTAATGAAAATTTTAGAACACATCTTAAGGAATGACGTGTCAAAATTTGAGATTAAATGGATAATATTTGGCTAGCGAAACAATTTTCTTTGTAGATAAAGAATCTGGACGTCAATACAGGGTGCTAGTAAAGATTATGGCAATTGTTACTCTTAATACAGTGAGAATCAGACTTAAATTTCTTCATAGGAATTGTTATTATATGTCTTAAATATAACATACTAAAATTTGGTGATATTTCAACAAGAATTAATATACCTTCTGTGTCCGAAACCGAAACTGTACATTTAGTTAGTAAACTGTCTGGACCCGAGAACATATATTAGATGATGTGTCTTTTATATTAGACTTGTATGACACACATAGAGTCTAATAACCCTCTAATAGATGTTAATTGTATAAGAGTAAGTCTCATATCTTATTTGAGATATATAAGTGCATATAGTATCATGCGTGTGCAATGAGTGTGGTGCATAGTGCTTGATTATGGGGTAAATATCTGTTCACCATGGAATGAGACATGACGTAATGGGTTTTATCTTATAATTTGAACATGCACGTGTGCTAGGTTCATGAGAGTTAGATATATAGTTAGATACTTTGGAGTCTTTTTCTTTTGCATACGATAAATGCATCAATCAAAGGTGTGGTGGTGTGAAACGTGTGCATAAGTGAATGAAATCAGTAGAGAGATACCGGTGATGCCCCTCTGAAGTTGGGATGCCCTTGCTGAGTGGTCTTGGATGCCTCAGTAGAGAGATACTGAGATGCCTCGGAGTGAGATGCCCTTGTGTGTGATTAAGGATGCCTCGGTTGTGTGATACTGAGATGCCTCGGAGTGAGATGCCCCTTGCTGAGTGGTCTTGGGAGGACCCCGGTTGAGTAATTGCCGAGATGCCTTGGAGTGAGATGCCCATGATAGAAATATTGTGGAAGTCCGGATGAGGTAACTTCCGGAAGTGACTCAATCAGGTTGGTTGAATTCCGGTTAGTGATTGATCGAGGGTGGATCATATGCTCACTAAGAATAATTATAGTTGGCGAGTGAGTCCATTTATTATTGTTGCATTACATCTTGATTTGAGATTGAGCTTGAGAAAGGTAAGCATAGAAATGGATGCTCATAAGGTGATTATATACATAATGTGTTAATATCCAATTGTTTATGCTTGTGATATACTTCCTTTAGTATCCTAAATTGTTTGATGATTCTCTTGTAATCTTGATGGCTGTGGATTGTTTAAGTTAGAGTTTTATCATTCTTTATTGGGCAAGGCTGTTTGCTCATACCTTACATTTTCAGATTGATAGCATGGATCTACCGCTAGTAGCTCGATACAGGGCGGTAGTGCACCTTGATGTTTCTCTTCATGACGTGTATGATCCCAACATTGACATGATTTTCTCCAAATATGAGGCGACTTTATGGCTGGATGATGGTAGAGCCGACTTGACATCGTTGACGTTCGTTGCATGGTTTATCAACCATGAAGGGGAGATATTCGGACCTTTACCCTTTCGAGCAGGAGGACCTGGAGCAGGTTTGGACGGCACCTAGACACCTTGGATCGTGTAAAGGCTGACTGACTTTTGTTTTTTGTTAGATGCGGACTTGTGTGGGAACTCGTGGAGTAGACACCCTCACCCTTTATCCCTGACTTTTGTTACGCCTTACTTTTGTAATGTATATGTTGTATATATAGGCGATGAACATGGAAAGAGTCCAGGTTGATAAATTTTGTAAGCCCTTATGATGATAAGGAGAAATGAAGCTTCTTGTGTTCTTGTTTATGTGCATGAATGATTTGGCCAATACTTAAATTGAAGGTAGAGTGATTGTAAGATAACCTCATATATAAACTAGAGATTTTAAATAATCCATGTTATACATGCTAACCTTCAATGGTAAACACTATAGATGAATTAAAGGAGATTACAAGTTAGACAAGAAGATAATAATAATTATAATTCTGCTTGCGCTTAGTACGTGACGCCCTGGGACGTCACACTCAAGCCTTGAAATTTCAACCAGCAACTCCATATGAATATTGTGGAGACTGTGTTATTATAGCAGCTTATCTTATCAACCAAATGCCTACTCGGATCCTCAATGGGCAAACACCCTTTGAACTGTTATTTGGAAAAGTACCGGAACAGACACATCTCAAGGTCTTTGGATGTTTGTGTTATGCAGCCATAATGGGCCCTCGAGACAAGATGGATCCTCGTGCTCGACGTTGCGTATTCATGGGATATCCTAATCTACATAAGGGATATCGTGTTCTTGAGCTATCTACAAAAGAATTCTTTGTAAGTAAAGATGTTATCTTTCATGAAAATGTCTTTCCATTTAGTGAATAGATATCCTCACAAGAAGATTCGAGTACAGTTAATATTTCCTGTCCTCCTTTATCTGATGAGGCAACATATCGAAACCCCGATTACATACCATTAGCAATACTAGCTAATGATACTTCTGTGACAATGAGTATTCTGGTAGCAGGACCTATTTCTGATGAAAATCATATTCTAGAGAACATTTCAGGGAATTCAATGGAAGATTCTTCTACTAATGAAGAACTTCGAGATATTTTGCCTGCATCCTCTAGAGAGACAACACCTTCACCTCCAAGAGTTGATCCTCTAAGACGTTCTGGTCGAGCTACATGACCTATTACCTAGACAAAGGATTATGTATTGGCCACTCTCAATTCACCAGGTATCAAATATCCAATCTCATCCTATGTTTCCTTTCATAATTTATCACCAGAACATAGGTGTTGTGTTAGTCACTTGTCAGAAGATAGGGAGCCTTCTAGTTATAACAAGGCATCTGCTGATCCACGATGGCAGAAAGCCATGGAAGTAGAATTACAAGCATTGATCGATAATAAGACCCGGGATCTCGTTTCATTACCACCAAATCATAAACAATTTGGCTACAAATGGGTTTACAAGATTAAATATCGAGCTGATGGATCCATTGAAAGATACAAGGCACGATTGGTTGCCAAAGGATTCACTCAGCGTGAAGGATTTGACTATTATGAGACATTCTCACCTGTAGCTAAAGATGTCACAGTGCGTTCATTATTGACAGTTGCTGTTATTCATGACCGGTCTTTACACCAAATGAACGTCCATAACGCCTTCCTTCACGGTGATTTAGATGAAGAGATATATATGGACGTTCCTCAGGGCTTATGGAGACAAGGGGGAGAATAAAGTGTGTCGCCTCCGTAAATCCCTTTATGGTTTAAAGCAAGCTTCCAGGTAGTTGTACGCTAAATTTGCAAGCGCTCTTACAACAGCAGGTTTCAAATAGTCCAGACATGATTATGCCTTATTTACACGGATTAAATGTATGTCATCTATTTATTTGATAATATATGTCGATGATATCCTCATTATAGGAAATGATGAAGTTGCCATAGAAAGCTTTAAGAAGTATATGCATACAACTTTCCACATTAAAGACTTAGGAGCACCTAAGTATTTTCTTGGCATTGAAATTGCCCGATTAGAACGAGGGATTTCCCTCAGTCAACAGAAATTTATATTGGAGATTATTTCAGAAGCAAGTCTATCGAGGATGTAAGCCAAATGTTATTCCCTTTGAACAGAATACTAAGTTGACTACTGCAAATTATGACAAGGGAATGTCTCAAGATGATGATTCCACACTGGAAGATCCTTCAAGCTATCAAAAGCTTGCCAAAAAACTTATATATCTGACGATGACCAGGCCTGACATCTCTTATGTAGTGTAGACTCTTAGCCAATTCATGCACAGTTCGAAGCAGTCACATCCCAATGCTACCCTTAAGGTTGTCAAGTATCTAAAGAAGTGTCCGGGACTTGGAATACTCTTATCCAGAAGATGCAACATGGAAATGACAGCATATTGTGATGCAAATTATGCGACTTGTCCCATGAGTCGAAGATCTGTCACTGGATATTGCATTAAATTAGGTGATTTCTTACTTTCGTGGAAGACCAAGAAGCAACCCATTGTATCTCTATCTTCACCTGAAGCAGAATATCGAGCTATGGCTAAAACTACCTGTCAAATAGTATGGATACGAGGTCTTCTTAAAGATCTTGGAATACATATACAATGGGGCAACAAAGCTATTATGTGATAATGATGCGGCTCTCAAACTTGCAGCGAATCCTATAGTGCACGAGAGAACCAAGCATATAGAGGTGGATTGTCACTTTACACGAGATAAAATCTTAGAAGGAGTCATTGAAACAAGAGAGATTGGGACGACAAAATAGCTTGTGGACATCTTCACCAAACCTCTGTTTCAAAGACATCACACATATCTATTGAATAAGCTAGGTGTCTTAGACATATACAAGCCACCAGCTTGAAGGGAGTGTTGGATAATATGCGGCTTTGACAGAGGATTTGATTGTGATTCGATTACGATTTGTACATATCAATTTAAGATTAGATCTAGATTAGATTGATTGATTTAGATTGATTTATAGAATCCTTAATTTCCTTTCATTCATACACCTTGTATTATAAATATTAAGGCTGTACAACTGATTGATTATTGAAGACAACAGAATATACACAAATCTCTCAAATCTCTCTACGTCTTTGATCTCCATCTTTCTTCTTCTCTATTTTTCTTCAACTTCTTTCATTGAGGGCAGAGAGTGTAATGGTCGTGTCAATTTTGCAAAAGAAACAATAGAAAGTGGCATAACAACACTCATCAGTGGCAGGTTTGACCAAATGTTCGATCCCAATGCAGCCGACATAATATTGCTGCAACCGCCACTTTATAATAGACTCAATGGGCGGCGCTTCCTCAATCTATAGTGACTCTAATACAATGAAAAGAATAAATCGAAAAATAAAGTTGTAAAATTTCTATTTATTGATAAACTATACAAGAAATAGGCTTTACAATATTGATTGATTTCATTATGTTTTGATATTTGAATAGCCATCTGAAAATTACAGTGACACGTAGGTGGATTTTCCAGAAAATATCAAACATAAGACTGTATCTTCTTTACTGGGTACTCTTAGGCACGCATGACAAAATTTATGTTTCTCTATTTCTCTATTTTTCTATTCCTTGGAACATGTTTGGAACAAAAATCCATTTGGTAACACAATTTCATTTTTCTATTTCTGGAACAGATTTCTATTCCAGAAATAGATTTGGAGCAGAAATCAGAAGTTAAAATTTTTAGCTTTTCTATTTCTGAAACAGAAATGATAAATCAAAATTTTTCTAATCATTCACTCTCATCATTGCCCATCGCCCACTTACCGCTCGTGGGATGCCGGATGCTTGCCATTGGTTGCTGACTGCCTGCCACCAGCCCCGGCCACCAGCTGTCGACCGCCGACTATCGAACGTCAGCCGCTAGCCATCGCACTCCAGTCGCTTGTCGCCAATCGCCGATTGCCGAATGTCAGTCGCCCACTGGTCGTTGGCCGCTTATCACCAATCATTAGATGTCGGAGGCTCATCACCAACCACTTGATGTTTGCTAGTGACCATCCACTGCTCGCCACTGGCTGCTGGATGTCGACCGCCTGCCACCCGCCATTGGCCTCTTGTTGCCGGACTCCGAATGTCAGATGCCAAACATTGAACTGCGGACATTGGATGCTGGTTGCTAGTCGCCGGTCACCGAACTCTAGTGTCGAACTCCGAACTTTGGCCGCCTGCTAATGGTCACCAGGCGCCGAACGTCAAATGTTGGACTTCAAGCTTCAGACTTCGGCTGTCCACTGCCAGTCACCAAACACCGAATGCCGGTCGCCGAATGTCGGACTCCGGCCACCAGACGCAAGTCATTGCCACTCCTAGAAATATAAATTTTATTTTGTTATCAAACGAATTTTTATTT
The DNA here is from genome assembly GCA_014182385.1 of Eucalyptus viminalis. Classification (NCBI taxonomy): domain Eukaryota; kingdom Viridiplantae; phylum Streptophyta; class Magnoliopsida; order Myrtales; family Myrtaceae; genus Eucalyptus; species Eucalyptus viminalis. The sequence goes on along the minus strand of JABKBD010000019.1, from coordinate 14,063 downwards.
CATAAATAGAAATTTTGAATCGTTATCAAACACGTTTCTTTACTCAGAAAACTCGTCCATAGAATAGAAATTAAGAAATCAATTTCTGGCCAGAAATTGATTTATGTTCCAAAATTTTGTCATGTGCGCCATTACTGTAACGTCCAGCTGAAGTGTTGAGTATTTTAAGGAACGACATCCATATTCAGACCATGCTGTTGAAAGGATAAAGAGAAAACAATATCATGGAAAGGAACAAGCATCGTATACCCATAAGACATCTCCAAGCAAAGAATGACTGAGGAACCTGGCTAGCTTGAGGCAAGAAAAAAAAAAAGCTAGTTTTCATGAATTCCTCATTCCACGGTTACAACTTTTTACTGCTTTCAGAATTTAAAATTTCTGCAAGACTCGCCTGTATTAATAATCATAATAAGTGGAAATACTAAATGATACGGTAGGTTATAAGTTAAGATTATTATAAATGGGTTACGATCACTACCGAACAACTATCGCATCGTTGATATATTAACCGTGTGAACTCGTCTCGTGTTCTAGTCCGAACTTTAGCAAAACTGGATTGGCTTCTTAATTATTTAACCTACCAATGACAAAAGCACCGGATGCTTTCTTGTATCTCGGTCAAAATTTGGCTCAGTCAAGAATCAATCTGGGGAAGAGGCACCCGTTCGAGGAAAAGCACCGAAAAATGAACAAAATGTAAAACACAATCATAAAAAGAACACGCCCCTACACACCTTGCATGGCAACATTCCTACCATGTAGTATCTAATATGTGACAATGACATTATATTCACGTATTTTTTATGGGCATTATGTGATGTTGATATTTATATTGTAAGATACATTCTCTATGAACAAGTGTTCTTATATGGACAAGTTGATAACGTGTGTATAAGCATAGACTTCGCTGCTTCCTATCAAGTGTATTGAAGATATAATTGATATCTAAGATGCACATGGATCCTAATTGTATATCGTGTAATTGAATTCTAGAACTCGTAAACATATAGTATCTCCAACAATTTGAAAACCAAATCCTTAATTGTTGAAATCCATAAGAAAAGTAATGATTTTCTTTGAATTGGTTTTAGTATTCTATATTAGATCAAATAAGCCAACGAATTTTCTCATTTGATCTCAGATCACGGGTGCTGATAAAATGTTAAACTCTACAGATGGATGGAATTTCATCATAAAAAATTAAATTCATTTTTACTTGTCTCTCCAACTCCTAGTTCGACAACGTAAGGAATATTAAGGTGGATATGTAAGAGTGTTTTATTAAAGGCACACAACTTTACCTCATTGTGGGAGATACTTTCTCTCCCGACTCCCGGTCAAAAATCGCACAAGCAAAGAATTAAACAAAGCTTATTGTAGACAGGAGAGGCCACCCCAAGAAAAGGGGAAAAGTATCAAAATAGTCCTAAACCTTTTGTATCAGTACCAATTCAGTCCTAAACTTTTTAATTGGACCAATTCAGTCCATCCGGCTAATTTAAGCCAGAAATTGCTGACGTGGCCGCCATCGGTCTTATGTGGCGCCACATGGACAAATTTTATAATTTTTTATATTTTATTTTCAGATTTTTTAAATTATATTTTTATATTTTTCCTTTTTTTCTCTTTTATTTTTTCTTCTTTTTTCCTTACCCTTGGACGGCGAGGTCGCCGGCCGGCCGACCATCGCCGGCCACAAGCTAGTCGGGGCGAGGGGCCCCGCGCCCTCGCTGGCCACTAGCGAGGGCCATCGCATCCTCACCGGCCACAAGCAAGGGCGACAACCCCCGCCTAGATCTAGGTGAGGGCCAAAACCCTTGCCCATTGGCCGGCGAGGGCATGACAACCCTCGCTCATGGTGGGCGGGGGTGTGGCGGCCCTCGCCCATATCCAGGCGAGTTGTATCTGCCGCATCTGGAGCTTCGTCACCTCTGGTCGCAAGATGGTCACCCGAGCCTTCACAGCCCCCTGGAGGTTGAAGGAGGTGGTCGACGTCCTGAGATCGAGTCGCTTCGGAGGGATAACGGCATGGGGAAGTTCGCGATCTCGCACCGAATTAAGTGCAGCGATAGCGTCGCAAGCCTCGCCGGATCTAGGCGAGGGCCGCCGCACCCTCGCCCGCCACAAGCGAGGGCTACCACGCCCGCCGGCCAACGGGTGAGGGTTTCGACCGCGCCCGGATCCGGGCAGGGTCGCCGCCTCGCTTGTGGCCAGCGGGTGCAGCAGCCCTCGCGCTTGTGGCTAGCGAGGGCACGGCCCCTTGGCGTGGCCAGCGAGGGCGCGGGCCCCCCGCCCGACCGGCTTGTGGCCGGCGATGGTTGGCCGGCGCCGCAACCTCGCCGGCCAAGGGTAAGGAAAAAAAAAGAAAAAAAGAAAAGAAATAAAAATAAATAATTTTAAAAATCTGAAAAAAAAAATAAAAATATATAAAATTTATCCACATGGCGCCACATAAGACAGCCGGCAGCCATGTCAGCAATTTCCGGCTTAAATTTGCCGGATGGACTGAATTAGTACCAATGCAAAAAGGTTTAGGACTAAATTGGTCTAATTAAAAAGTTTAGGACTGAATTGGTACCGATACAAAAAGTTTATGACTATTTTGGTACTTTTCCCCTAAGAAAAGCATAGAAAAATTAAATTCATTTTTAATCCAAGCAAACAAGCCAACACACACACACACACACACCCACACCCACACGACCTTGCTCGAAACAAACATATTGATTAGCCATGGCTGCTTCCGACACGAGAAGCTACATGATGATCGCCGGAGCCGTTGCCCAGATCGTGTCGCAGAAACTAGATATCTTGCTCCCTTACCCGGCCTGCGTTGAGTGCTTCCCGATGCAAGCCCGCGCAGAGGATGCCAAGGCGAAGCTGGCCACGATCCAAGACTTCATTTCCACTCGATATGGACCGTCCAAGACCACGGAGTGGTTAGGGCGGCTCCTCTGAACCATGTACTATGCTGAAGAATTCATCGACAAGTTCCACCTTAGAGAGGCCCGCGAGAGGCACGAGGCCCTGCCCATGGCAGCAAGGCCGTTGGCCTCGCTAGTCTCCAAGTGCAAGCTGTGGAGGGAGTTGTCCATGCTTGTGAATATGATGGAGGAGTTATGTGATGAGAAGTTCTTGAAGGAGGGGGCCGAGGGCAAGAGGAAAAAGGAACCTGCTAGTTCCTCCTCCTATGCTAGTGTTCCATGGCAAGGCAAAAAACTGGTGAGGCTGACTAGTTTCCGGGATGGGCAAGTGCCGACTAACTTCTTAGGTCGCGAGGATGAGAAAAAGGAAATAATTAGTCGGATAAAAGAAACATCGGGGGAGACTGAATGGACTTCAATTTGGGGCGAGCAAGGCACTGGCAAGACATTCCTTGCGAGATGGGTCTACAGCCAAGCGAAGTACATGGGCTATGAGTGGCGCGCTTGGGTCCACGTCTCGGGTAGCTTGGACGAGCGGGAGACCCTGTTTGAGATACTGAAGTGTTGACACTTAAATTTTACATTTTTATTTAGGATTTAATCTTGTACAAAATTAGGAATTAGTCGCTAAAAAACAGAAAAAAAAAAGAGAGAGAAAAAAAGAAGACACAACAAAACAACAAGAAAAAAAAGAAAAAAAAACAAGAAGACAAAAGACTCAAGAGGAGCCGGGTTGGGCTGAATCTAGCCTTGGCCTAACCCAGCCCTCCTCCTCTCCTCCTTTCCTCGGCTCGGCCCGTGCCAATCTTCTTCCTCCTCAGGTAATCTTCACGCAAAAAAAAAAAACCCAAGAGAGAAAGGCGGGCAGAGAGATAGAGAACAGAGCAATGAGAGAGCAAGACAGAGAGGGAGAGGCGAACATAGAGAGAACTCGATAGAGGAGAAAGAGAGAGAGCTCGAGGAAGACCAGAAGAGAGAGAGAGAGAGATCGGTGTCAAGGGGAGGATCCCAGGAGGGAGACCTCGCCGCCTCAACCCGACGTCGTCCGAGCCGCCACTCCTAGCCCGCTATCGCCTGCCGCTTCTAGTCCCCTCGCCGCTACCGCCGCCACCGCCGCCGCTTCTGCAACCAACTTTGTCGCTGACGCCGCAGCAACCGCCAACAGCTCGAAGCCGTGACACCGCTGTAGCACCTGCAGCCACGACGACCACCGTGCCAGCAGTCGGAACCCTCCTCCGCCGAACATCCCCGCTCCGAGCCCCCCCTCACCCGTGTCGCTCCCTCGAGCCGTGCCGCCACCAATCACACTAGCCACCGCTCGTTTCCCCAGAACCCAGATCTAAAGTAGACGAAGAAAGAACGAGAACAGAAGACGAAGAAAACAGAGAGCAAGGAGGAGCGAAAGAGGAGAAGAGGGCACTCCGGCACCACCGTCGACCACCGCCATGCTGCTTCCCTCCACTGTCAACCACCGACGTATTGCTTCCCCCGCCGTCGCCCGCCGCCGCCCTTTCCGCCACCAAACGCCATCCTTCGGCCGAACCCCCTCCGTCCGAGCCTCCTCATGCCACCGCTACCCCACTCGAGTCAGCCGTCCGCCGCGTCACCACCGTTGAATTCCTAGCCAACCCCTCCAGCACCGCGGGTCATCGAGCTCTAAGGCTCCAGAATCCGGGTTGCGCTAATTGGGCCGGGTCCATTCAATCGGGTAGGGTTTTAGGTGTTTTGGGCCTGATTTGGTTTGTTTTTGCATGTGGGCTTGTGGCTTGTGGGTTTGTGGGCTTATAGGCTTATGGGCTTTTTGTTTTTAGAAAAAAGTTATTAGACCGGACTCGGCCTGCACATTAGGCCCAACCCGGCTAGGTTTTCACCTGGGCCTTTTCGAGTGGGCTAACCAGCCTGCTTCCCAACCGGACCGGACCTGACCCGTTTCGCCTTTTTTTAAAATCAAAATTTTATTTTTTTAAATAAAATATTTAAAAAATATTTAAAATTTTAAAAATATTTTAAAAAATATTTTAAAATTTTAAAAATTTTCGAAAATCCAAAAACTGTAGGTTTTGATTAGGAATGGCCGTGTATTGCATTTATAATGTATTTAAGTCTTTAATTGCTCATATATTGATTAAATTGCATGTTTAATTTACATGTTTAACTATGTTTATAATTGCTTAGTAGTATGTGTTAATTTTACTGCAATTAGGATCTTGGTAGCTATGATTTACTTTAATGATTGTGCACCCGCATGATCACCTCACATGTTAGTGGATAAAGATAAAATCAATCCAAACTGCTTGACAAAAATCATTTTGTTAAAATGAACAAGATTAGGTACCGAAAGGGCACTAATTGATTAATTAGTGTAATCAAGTCCCCGACCCTAGATTCTCTGGTTGCGTAGGAAGTGAGGCATGCTCCCATGCCTCACTTGGTTTCTACCCGACCCCAATATCTAAATGTCACGCGGGGTATAGGCTTGGGAGAGTCCATGCCTAATCATGGGCCTTAGGCATGTTCTTTAGGTAATACCCCTAAACATGTTCCCTCCCCTTGAGGGTAGGTCACGACAGTTTGGCGACTCCACTGGGGATTTGGTTTTAAATCTTAGAGGACTTAGGCCAAAATTAATCTTGTTCAAAAAAATATTTTTGTTTGGCAGTAAGGATTCTAGATATGTCCATAACATTAAAGGTGTTAAATGTTTTTGCAGAGTAGGAGGTATAAGGGGAAGTATATGCTCACGTTTGTCTTGCAATGAGGTGTAGAAATGTATGGTTTTTTTTTTTTTTTTTTACGTATGAAGTGCTGATTGCTTATAAATTGTCATGCTTGTGTCTCATGCATTGCACTATCTACCACCGGACCCAAGCCGCATAGGATCACCTAAAATGGTGTTGGGGTGGATACCACTCTGACTACAACCGCGTAGTACAATTCGTCCATCTCGACTCCGAAATTTCTTTCTTCACGTCGAAGGTATCCACCTTGGTCTGCAACCGCGCGACACGGGTTGGTTCTTTGATGAAGTCGGAGTCATGGGTAACCCAACCCAGCCATGACCTTGTTGGTTTAGTCCAGTGATCCTATGGTTGCATTTTGGGCCGTATAGAGTAGAAATTGACCCACATTCCATGTGCATGTCTATGTAATTGAAAAAAAAAAATAGAGACAAAGGTTGGCACGTATTGTAAGTATCATTTTCCTTTTTATTTGCCCATTTTGTATTGCATTTTCATCTTGAAATTCACAGAAATCAATCGAATGCCCTTGTTGATGTAAGCTTATGATTGAAAAAAAAATGGCAATCATTTTTGACAAGTGAACATTTGAATGCAAGTTCTAAACATTTTGATTTGGCCCTATTGAACAAATGATTTTATTTAAATTCCTAGTTACCGGCTCAAAATTACATTTTGAAAAAAAAAATGCCAAAAAAAAGGGCTTGCAAGTTGCGATTATATATTGGGGCACAAAAATTGAGATTGCATTTTTTATCAAACTCTTTCCTTCTCACATTTTGGGACTGAAAATGCAAATCACATTTTGTATAGATTTCTCAAAATAGAAGCCACTTCATTTTTTGCAATAGTAAAATCATAAAATCAATCTCTTCAAAAGAAAAAAAAAATCAATGCAACTTTTGCATACAAAACTTTTGTAATAAAAGTCGACATTCGATTGATGGCCGTGGATTGATTATTTTAATGATGCATTCTCTTATAATAAAATCTTGGCGAAATACTAAAGCCCCATAATAAGGACTGTGGGGGCATGTACCGTTGCCTCAATTTTATTGTAAGAAGCGACCTCATTGAGATATCATTTTCTCTCATTCATGTACTGACATTGTTGTCTCAATGACATTCTCGTGTTTGACCACATAAAGAAGTGAATTCTAAAGCTAGGACATGAGTTGATTTTTACTTTCATCTGTGCAAGTGTTTCTTGTATTTTATCATTGTTCTCACTCTTATTAAGAATAATCATGTTTTCCATTTTGGGTTTTGATCGTGAATCCAATTGTTACTTCTGTAAATCATGCGACTCACATTTTTTTTTTAGCGATGGAATTCAATTTCATGAAAATCAGCCTTAAAAAAAAAAACGAATTCAGAAGTGTTTCAAGCGAACCTTTACGTCTACCTTCCAAAATGAATTTTAAGAAAACTTTGCTTAAGGCCCTCTTTCACGTGGTCGCTTCCTCGGGAAGAATGAGGAGTTTATTTGAGATCGGCATCTACCCTTTTAAAAGATAAAAGTGTAGGCTCATGGAACTTGAGGAGTAAGCATGCAACAAGGCATCGTCGGCGCCAATTTTCGATAGAGGTGGAACAAAGTTGCATTCCGTTCTAGGAAGTTTCATTATTTGCGAATGCCTTAGGTGCCAAAATAGCCTATCGATCTCGTTCACTTTGCATGATGAGACAAATGAATGGAGTTGCCAAATATCCAAAAGGGCGAATTCGAAGGAAGAGTAAACTGTATCGATTCCAATTATCCATTTCTGATACCGTTTCTGACATGATTTTCTTTTCATTGTCAAGGAGACATCAAGATTACCAAGTTTTGTAACGTTCCAACAAACGAGATGGAGCATTATTGAGTCAAGTTCATCTTAAACAAAGAAAGATTCAAATGATGAAATAGAGGGGCAATATTATCTCTGCCTCCATGAGAGATATCTTAGGATGTTGATCACTCGACTTTGAAAAGGATGTATCTCGTTCCTAAACTTGATTCTCTTCAACATAAAAAATGGCATGTCATTTTCTTTGGTATAGGACAGACTCGAACAGAACAAATGTTTGTCACATAAAGAGTGGGAGAACAACGTTTGATTTAGAGAAAAATCTCTCATTCACCCACCAGTGAAGTGTGCTAGAACAACATCATCAAATTCATCAAGAAGGATGTATCGTTCCTCAGTTTAACCTAACTAAGAATGGAGGTAACTCGTTTCAAGTTGCATCTTGACCGTAGAAGCGACGCCTTCTACCAAGGAATCAGAAAAATGTCAAACACTTAAAGGCGAATGTAAGGGAAGGATATTGCCAAGTTACTAAATATCCACGAAGGTGAACCCAAGAGATGTTAGTGCCTAAAGGATGAAAGTGAATGAAGGGTAATAATGTATCGTTTCCAATATTTCAATCCCTAAAGATGTTTGTACAAACATATTCTATCACATTCTTTACAGGGTTACCGAGTCGCCATGCCGCAGGTAAGTACCCTTCTTCTCAATCTCTTTCTTTTAAAGTAAAAAAAAAAAATCAATTACAAAAGAGAACATTTGGCACTTTTCTAAGACAAAAAAAAATGAATAATTGAGAAAAAAATTCCCACAAACTTTTTTAGCATCCTTTTTATCTCAAAATTGTTTTATCGTTTTGTAGATTATTCATTTTGAATCAAATTTCCCTGTGGAGATTGATCTACTCAGATGATCTCGACAGAGTGAGATGGAGACATTAACCATGCCAAACAAGAAGTTCTTAAGAGGAAGAAATGTAAGCCATTTCGAAACACGTCATTTAAACACTTTTAAGAGTTGAGTAAAAAATGACCAAGCATTGAGCACAAAAATCGAAATGATAAGGGCGTTTCCTTCATCAATCCCAAGCATTGCACTAATCTCTTACTACCCCTTTCGGCAGGGTAAAGATAATCCTTCAAAGTACCCATGTTGAGAACAACCATACATTAGGGCAACATAGGAGGTTACGAGCGTGTTGTAGAGCGAAAGATTGAGAAATATTCTATTACTTTCACTTACATCAATCTTCTAGTGATAGCTTCAAAGGAATTCTCATTAGAGCTTGACTCATCCGAAGGTGAAGAAGAGCGTTTCCTTCTCTACCCAAACACTGATACCTATTGCTTTAATCAATTTGGGCCTGATTATTCATTTATGAACCCCGAGCGGTGATCATCTCCCATCACTGGGGCGAGGCATAAGGATTGACCAAATACAATTGACAGTTACGAGAAAATGTGAAAAGCATCTCAAAAGTCATAAGAGCTACAAAAGTTCAAAGAGCAAAAAAAAAAAGTTCAACAAACTAGGGGGCATGAAAAAAGTAGTAGGCCTGGTAAAAGTAAGGCCAATGCCCGTCAAGAAAAAGAGCCAAAAGGCTACGTCTTATGTGAAAAAAATTATCAAAGTCAAAGTGCATGCATAAAAAATTATCGTAAGTGCAAAGGAAATCAGAAAAAGGAGCAAAGCTCCCATGCGGAAATGATTAGTTGTCGTGACCTAAATTTTGGGTGCACCACCTAAGTTTAGGCTAATGGACTACTAAGTCTTTAAACTTAGTTCGGGCTCTCCTAAGCCCATACCAATTCGTGACTTAAGGTTCAAATATTTAACATGCAAATGATGATTATCTAGGAGTCGCCACTAATTTATTTTTGGTGGGTCGATTAGAAACCCAAGTAAAGTAACGAGAGATTTACTTTACTCTTCCGAGCTAGAGATTGTGAGTTCGGGGACTTGGTTACGCTAGATTTCTCTAACACCCTTTCGGTAGCTTTCTTTTTTATTTAAAAAAAAATATTTTCCAAGCAGTTTGAATTGATTTTAAATCTATCTCCCTAACATGTGAGGTTATCATGCGGGTGCGCAAACCACCAATTCATGGCAACCTCCAGATACATTAAAGTCTATGAATAGGTGATGGAACTACCATTAATTATTTTATAGCCACTTAATCCATAATTTGCAATAAGATTTATGGCTAAGCTTTTAATGGATAATTATGTGATAGGAAAGAAAATTCTATCATTGGCCATGTGTATTATAAATTGGAATTTATGGATTTATGACTACAAGTTTTATGGCCTTATTATTTTTGCAAGTTAGGTATTTATTTAAGTGGAAAATGTTAATGGATGATTAAGGTTGGTGCTATAGGATAATTTGATAAAGAAGACTTTGTTCTTGACTATGCACTTTATAGATTTGATTTTATGGATTAATGTCACAAAGTCCTTTGGCCATTTTATTATGCAATTAGATATTTATTTAAATGAGGATTAAGATGTATTATTAATATATAATAATAATAATAATAATAATAATAATAATAATAATAATAATAATAATAATAATAATAATAATAATAATAATAATAATAATAAACTTGGGCCATTTAAGTTTGGACTTTAGGCCCAAGTGAGATGGGCCTAAAGTGGGCCATAAGCCCGGCCCATGTCGATGCATGGAGGGGGAGGAGGAGGAGCCGCATGGCCTCCAAGTGTCTTCGGCAAAGGAGACACTTGTCTCCTTCTCAGGGACAAGTGTCCCCCATGCAAGATGAGGGTGCATGCAATTTATATAAGCAACCAAAAAGAAAGAGAGAGAAGGAGTGGTCGGTCTAGGTGCCGAGAGAGAGGAGAGAAAGAGAGAAAGAGAGGAAGAGAGGAAGAGAGAAAGGAAGGAGGAGCTCGCCCGTCGCCGCCCGCACGCCGTCCGTCCATCGCCGGTGTGCCGTCCCTTTTGCTGCCATCTGTTCGGTCTTAGAGGCAAGTTGAGACTGATCTCCACTCTTGCATGTGTGCCTTGCATGTGTGATTTGTTGGTGGTAGGTTTCGGATGCTAGGGTAGACAAAACCGAAGCTAGAATGTGACTTGTTCTTGAGTGATGTTGCTGTTTTCGCATGAACCGCCTGAACCAGAATCTTGTGAGAGCTTGCATGCATGCTTTGAGTTCGATTTTGACTTTGATTCATTCATGAAAGTTGTAGCAAACATATTAAAATACAACATACTAAAATTTGGACAAAATGGTGGAGATTTACGGGGTCAAACCATCATCCTACAAAGACACTAGATCTAGAACGATTTTGCTGACCTTTTGGTAGATCTGTGGTTGCATGTCGATTTTTATCAAGAATATCTCTTCGACTTCTTCATTAAACTTGTAGAAAAAATCTTAAATAATAACATACTCAAATTTTAAGTGAAATGAACAAGTGTAGCCTAGTGAATCGACTTACACTTGAAGACGGTAAATCTGGAGACGCGGTACTGGACACCCGAGACTTCATCGACCCATATGGTGACTGTTCTTTAAAAATTTGACTTAGATCCCTTAATGAAAGTTGTAGGGGAACTCTTGAAGTAAAACATATCCAAATTTCAGAGGAAAAAAAGAAGAATAAGTGGGTAAAATCTCGGTATTTCAAAGATGACTACACTGGACGTTTCGGTGCGAGAACCAGAAGCTTCGGATGACTATAGAAAATTATCTAAAACTAATCTGGCCTAGAAGTCTGCATGAAAAATCTGATTTATTGTCTTAAAAATAACCTGGTAAAATTTCATAATTTTCGGAGGTCGTTCGGGTATTTTAATCGAATTATTTTGAAAACTGCACATTCTGTTTCTATCCGAAATTGCATGCTGAAATCGTGTGGATTATATCTTCTTGTGTGGAACTCTATTGGGCATGTGTTTTTCATGAAATTACTACCTTATTGTCTTGCTTATCACATGCCTTGATTTCATGATTTTTGAGAAGCATATGGATAATTAATTTAAATATTTTCTAAAAATGGTACATGCTGGAATTTTGTAAACTTTGAAAAGGGCATGAAATATGGACCATTTTAAATTGCATGGACTCCATGAATTGTATTGATTGGACAATAGTGTCTTGCTGCATGTATGTTGATGATTGGAAATGCATATCTAAACCGAATGATGAAAATGATCTTGTTTGCCATCCACAGTTGTGAATATAAACTATGATAAATGAGAATGCCGTCGGCGGTGTGAGCCGACGATGCCCCGGGAGTGTCGGGATGCCTGGCTAGGGAGTGCCGGATGCCCGGTGGCCTAGTGGCGTAATTTTGGAGGGTCCTCGGGAGTTTCGAGATGCCCGGTGGTATACGGTACGTAATTCCAGAGGAGAGGGGAATCCTGGTGGTATGTCGGTACGTAATTCCGGAAGCCTTGGAGGTTTGTGCCCAAGGGGATGCCTCGCGATGCTAGTTGGGATGCGAGATGCCCAGCCAGGGAGTGTAAATGTCGAATGCCCGGTTGTATCTTGGATAATGCCCAGAGGTTCCTCGTGATGCCAGTTGGGATATGAGATACCCGAAATGTGGGGGTGTTAGATGCCCGGTTGTATCTTGGATACATGCCCGGAGGTTCCTCGCGATGCCAGTTTAGGCGCGAGCGATAAATGTGGGATGCAAATATTGGTCCCGGGAAAGAGAAATGTGGTGGCCCAAAATGAAAAAATAAAATTGGGAAATTGAAATTGAATTATGCATGGTATGGCAACATGTATGCATGAGTGCATGGATGTATGTGCACCTATGTCATGATGGTATGTGTGACATGATGATGGTAAGTGCATGGATGTATGTGCACCTATGGTATGATGGTACATGTATGATATGATGGTGATAATTACATGAGGATGTGTGTACATGTGATATGATGACATATGCATGGCTCCAAGGTAAATTATGCATGGATGCATGAGGGTAAGTGCATGGATGTATGTGCACCTATGGCATGATGGTATGTGTGACATGATGATGGTAAGTGCATGGATGTATGTGCACCTATGGCATGATGGTACATGTGATATGATGATGATGAGTGCATGGATGCATGGCAATGATGATGGTACATGTGATATGATGATGATGAGTGCATGGGTACGTGATGATGGTAAGTGTATGACATAATGGTGATGACTATATGATGATGTATGTACATGAGGTATGATGATATGATCATGATATCAAGGTAAATTGTGCATGGATGCTTAAATGTCATGTGATGCTATGATTGTGATGATTGTGGAGCATGATGCATTGAATGGTTTATTGGTCCTTTACCTGTTGAGTGGTTGTACTCACCCCTTCGGGGACCAACATTTCAAACTAGATAAGATACCTCTGCTTTGCTGCCAGTAAACGGATCGAGTGATTGGATATGATCGTGAGGACGAGGATAGCAAAGGAAGGAGCTTTTGGATGCCGACACTGATCGATGGACTTTAAGTATACGACTGTTGGAAGAGATGTCAGTCATCTTTTGAAGTATAGCCTAGTATAGAAAACTATGGCATTTTGGTGTATTGATGAATGATGTCCATCTGGTTTATGTAAATAAAAGTGTACAGCTTTTTACCTTATAAATTTTTAGTTGGTGTGCATCATTTTCTAATATAGGGAAGGGAGTTAATGGATGTGCTTCGCTATATAAATTACGCAAGGGACCAATCTAAAAGATGTAAACCCCTAGGTTGTATGGACCCGCTGCAATTGAAATGGTATCGAGTGACATGTTATAAGGAAAAGTGAAAGGTAAGTGAACTGTGGCGACCCTAATGGATCGGGGGGCGTCGAGGGGTGCCACACCTCAAAGCAACAAAACCATCTACGTTGTTAGATCAAAATTCACATTAGCAATCCTAGATATGATTTCTAATTAACACGCAATTACCCAATTTTTGTTTTCGCTTTTCTTAATGAGAATCTAATCTACATGCAATGCAATGTTACTAATCTAACATGTAATGATATGGCATGGCAATATAACTTAAACTATGTGAGATAAATAAAATGCAGTCTATCCTAAAGAATGAAATTGATTAATTCTAAGGCAATTTTTTGTATTTTCCATGAAATTCGAAATTAGAAAAATGCAAAGATTATCTAGCTAGATTAAGATTCTATTCAATTTGTATTAAGAATTAGGTTAAGCCAAATCTAATTTAAACTAGAATCTTATCTTAACCAAGTAATCTCTAACCTAAAATGCAATCTATCTAAAAGATCTATCTAAATAAAATTTAAACATGCAATCAACCTAATATGCAATGACGTGCCAAGGATGCCCTAATTCTACAGAATGCATGATGATTTTTTTTTATTTTTTTGTATTTTTCTTTGTAAAATTCAAAATTTAAAATTGTCAAATAATTAAACATGCCATTTAAATTAAAGAAAACTAACATTCTAAATGAACGCATTTTTTGGATTTTTTTTTTTCAAAATTCGAAATAAGATTGCAATTCTAAACATGCAAGATAACCCTAAGACTAGGTTCTAAAACGAACCTAATCCTAATTCAAATTTTTATGGATTTTTTTCTTTTTACGAAAATAAAATTGACTC